>VDFB02105785.1:251356098-251394469 GCA_007258455.2 Sequoia sempervirens | reverse complement strand
TTTCATCGAGACAACTTTATTGACCGTGCACTAGATATCCTCAAGTGTAGAATCAACAGAGATGAATGTTGTTCATTGGCTCCTCCAACATGTCTCCCTCTGGTGTAGACAGTCGATATGCTCCTGATCCATAGACTAATATGATTACATAAGGTCCTATCCAGTTAGGTTCAAACTTTCCCTTCTTTTCTCTGTCTGCTTGATTTCTAGGGTTTTCCCGTAGGACCAAGTCTCCAATCTGGAAGACTCTAGGTTTAACCCTATGATTATAGTTTCTAGACATCCTTTGTTGATAGGCTGTCAAATGATTAACAGCTTGTTGTCGACGTTCATCAAGTAGCTCTAATTCCTGAAGTATAGAGACCCTATAATCTTCATCTGAAATGAGTCCCTTTAGTGAGACTCGAAGGGATGGAATTTCTACCTCAATAGGTAGTATTGCTTCTGATCCATAGACAAGAGCATATGGTGTAGCTCCTGTTGGTGTTCTGATACTAGTCCTGTAAGCCCAAAGAGCAGGATTTAGCTGAACGTGCCAATCACGTCGCACTTCATTTACAGTCTTCTTGAGAATTTTGAGGATTGTTTTATTTGAAGCTTCTGCCTGTCCATTACCTTGAGGGTAATATGGGGTTGAAAAGCAATGTTGGATGTGGAACTTTTCACATAGTTCTTGGACGTCTTGGTTCTTGAAAGGCCTACCATTATCTGTGATGATTGACTGGGGTATCCCATATCTACAAATGAGATAATTAAGAATGAAAGATGATATTTGCTTTCCAGTGATTGTGGTTAAACTGGGTGCATGTATAAGATTGCCATGGATCTGGCATTTTGAACATCTTTTGACAAACTAATAAGACTCTTGCTCCATGTGTGGCCAATAATACCCCAAACGAAGGAGTTTCTTGGCTAAAGATAATCCACTTGAATGTGTACCACAAATTCCTTCATGGACCTCGTGTAAAGCGGAAGCGGATTCGTCATGTTCTAAACAATGTAAAAGAGTACCATCTAGGCCTCGACGGTAAAGGGTGTCGGCAATAATGGTATGTTTGGCGGATTGGCGTATGAAGTTGCGCTTTTGGTTGCGAGAAAGATCGGGTGGTAAGATATTATCTTTCAGATAAGCATAAATGTCTCCATAAATGGAGGATTGGGCACTATCCAAAAGGCTTATGGTTTGAGATTTGGGATTTGCGTATGCAGGATTTGACACTTGTTCTACAATAAATCGATAACGATCTTGCGTTTCAGGCATTTGTAGAAGAGATGCTATTGTGGCCATGGCATCTGCTGCTTTGTTCTCTGATCTTGGTATCTGCTCAAATTTGATTTCTATGAAGTACTTTCGCAGGTCATCCATCAACCTCTTGTACAAAATCAGTGTGTCATCCTTAGTTTGATAATCATTGTTGACTTGATAGATGATTAACTGGGAGTCTCCATACACCTGTAGTTCTGTGATTTTCCATTCAATAGCCACTTTAATTCCAAGGATCAAAGCTTAATATTCTGCCACATTGTTAGTGCAATGGAAGGTAAGCCTGTATGATCGCGGGATTGTGTGCCCAAGAGGTGTGACAAATAAAATTCCCACTCCCGATCCATGTTGTGTGTAGGATCCATCGAAGTAGAGTTACCATGGTTGTGTTGTTATATTGAGGATATCTGCATCGGGAAATTCCATGGTCATATGATGACTGTCAGATAATGGAGCTTCTGCTAATTGATCGGCGATGGCTTGTCCTTTGATAGCTCGCCTTTCCACATACTGAATATCAAACTCACTGAGGAGCATGACCCACTTTGCCAACCTTCCTGTTAAAGCTGCTTTGCCCAGTAAATACTTGAGAGGATCAATTTTTGCAACAAGCTTGATAGTGTGAGTAAGCATATAGTGTCGCAATTTTTGTGTTGCAAATACTACTGCTAAGCATGATTTTTCAATGAAGGTGTAGTTTACTTCATGTCCATTGAGTGTCCTGCTGATATAGTATATAGCCTGTTCCTTTCCCTCTTTATCCTCTTGTGCTAGCAAGGCTCCTAAAGAAATGTCTGTTGTTGCAATATATAACAATAATGGCTTGTCTTCACCGGGTGGTACCAAGACTGGTGGCGTCATCAGATAATGTTTGATTTGATTGAAGGTATTCTCACACTGTTCATCCCATTTGAAAGGCACATTTTTATGTAAGAGATGGTTGAACGGATGACACCGATCTGCTAGTTGGGAGATGAATCTTCTGATGGACTGTAGTCGGCCTTGTAGAGATCTTAATGTGCTGATATTCTTAGGAGGTGGCATTTCCATAATGGCCTGGACTTTTTCCGGATCTACTTCAATTCCCTTTGTAGAAACTATGTATCCTAGGAGCTTTGCTGATGTTACTCCAAAGGCACATTTCTTTGGATTCAATCTAACTTTGAATTTTTCCAACCTGTCAAATATTTTGGCCAATATCTCTAGATGTCCTTCCCTGGTGTAAG
Organism: Sequoia sempervirens; assembly: GCA_007258455.2. NCBI lineage: Eukaryota > Viridiplantae > Streptophyta > Pinopsida > Cupressales > Cupressaceae > Sequoia > Sequoia sempervirens. The sequence goes on along the minus strand of VDFB02105785.1, from coordinate 251,391,979 downwards.
ATTTGGCTAAGATGTCGTCCACATAGTCCTCCATGAAGGTATGCATCATGTCGTGGAAGATTGTTGTCATAGCCCGCTGGTATGTAGCTCCTGCATTCTTTAACCCAAAAGGCATGACGTTCCAGCAAAAAGTGCCCCATGGACATGTAAAGGCTGTCTTTTCTTGGTCTTCAGGAGCTATCTTGATTTGATTGTATCCTGAAAATCCATCCATGAGTGATAGCATTTTATGGCCGGCTGTGAGATCTACAATCATGTCTATGTTTGGCAAAGGAAAATCATCCTTTGGACATGCTTTATTTAAATCCCGAAAATCAGTACATATTCTGATGGTGTTATCCGCTTTGAAACAGGCACAATGTTGGATATCCATTCCGCATAGTCAATAGATCTGATGAATCCAAGCATCTAGTAATTTCTTCAGTCATTTTTCACTAATAATGCAACATGTGGATGCATTTTTCTCAGCTTCTGTTTTACTGGTTTAGTGCCGTGGTAAGGATAAGTGATGCATAATGACTCGGTCCAAGCCTGGCATGTCAGAGTATGACCAAGCAAAATTGATGCATCGTTCTTCAAAGAATTTGATAAAATCTGGCTTTTCTGTATCTGTCATGGATGCGGCCAGGTGTAATATTCTTGCTTTTTTCGCTGTGCCAATATTAATAGACTGTGTGGGTTCTATTAACACTGATGATCTTTCATGGTAATGTTGCGGGAGAATGTCAAACCTTCCATCCTTTGGTGCCTCAATGAGGTTTTCGCCATCGGATGCGTTCTTTATTTTTACTATTTTAGGATCAAATACTGCCATAGAATGGTTTTCACCATTAGATCCATGTTTTTCTTTCATATTTTTGCAACTGGAAGGTTTGGCATCCTCCTGCCTAAAAGCATCATTAAAAGAAGTATTGGTAGAACAAGCATCGGATTCCTCACAGCAAAGGTAGTTAATAATGGAGGAATCATTGTCAAAAACAGGGAGATTAATAGGATGTTGGGCTTCCCATTCGATAAGTTCGGGATGTAGTAAAGGCAATGAATCATTAGATGGGTTGAGGTCAGCGATTGTGAAAGCTCGGACGGAAATGTCGTCTAGGTTGTCTATGGTTATGTCGAGGCCTACAAAGGTATTTTCTTCCACATCATTTATCTCAATCGATGTCCGTTCATCTTCACTTGAGTCATCAAAATTTTGCGTTTCAAAGACAATAGGATTAAAACTTGAGCTTTGACCCTCCTCGTGATTGGGGGTATACTTTTTGATAATATCAATCTGAATATCTTTATAGGAAACTTCTGATAAGTTGTCCCACTCATACTCATTTGAATCTGTTTCAGAATTATCTCTTATTTGAAGAATACGCTCCACAGTTTTATTGGTGATTTCTGCTCTTGCTTTTTCTGTGTATCCTAGTCCAGTTTTATCCTTATGTTGGAGCGTAAGAGGCTGGATTGGTTCTGTTATGCCTTGTTTCCTTAACCCAAGAGGTCCCTGTCCTGAATATCCCATCTTCTCAAGAATAGTTTTTCCTTTCCCATATTGAGTTGTCTCTATGATGTTACTTGTGGAAGCGGGGGCTTCCTCATCCTTATAAAGCCAATTTAGTATGGCCTTATCTTCTGATTCTTCATCTAAGCTCCCAGCTTTTACAAATCTGCCATCTAATGCTGTTGTAGATTGTTGTGAAGTGTGGGTGTTTGTGGATGGTTGTCCATGTGTTTGTAAGGAGGGTAACATTTGTGATAGATGGAATGAGTGTCCAACACCATATTCACTAATTCCTTTGTCACTTATCTGTACTTCTTTGGTGAATTGATGTGAGAGTGGAGCCAATTGTTCTTCAACATTTGAAGGGTTAGATTGTGCCACCCTTATCTCTTGTGATCTTTGTTGTTTTGGAAGCCACTTTGAAATGAAGCTTTGTTGTTGCTCACTATCTGATGTGCCAACTTCTCTATTGTTAGGTATGAATGTATCCTGAGATGTCTTCAATGTATGACAAGCTTGGGTGTCATTGTAGTCTGCTGTGATTGTTACCTCCTGTCCATTGACGGGAAATTTTAGGCATTGATGATAGGTAGATGGTACTACTTGCATATCATGGATCCAAGGGCATCCCAACAGTATGTTGTATGTCAGTTCCCTATCTAAGACTTGGCAAACCACTTTTTGGACAATAGGCCCAACTTGAATGGGTAATATGATCAATCCTGTAGAGGACCTTTCTTCTTCATCATATGCTTTGATTGTGATTTTTCTTCTGGTATCAATGGCTTCATCTGAGTATCCTAGTGCACGAATCAGCTTTAAGGTACAAATATTTAAACCGGCCCCTCCATCTATCAGGACACGTTTTACACGATGTTTATGGATAAGGACTTCAATGTGAAGGGCGGAATTATGCGGATGGGTGAGTGATACATCATCATGTTCGGAAAAAGAAAGGCAATGAGGTGCAGATAGATGTCCCACCATAGCTTGGAATTGACACACATCCAGATTGTTAGGTACTGTAGTTGATACGAGAGCTTGTTCAAGAACCTCTTTGTGTGATGGGGAAATCTTCAAAAGTTCCAAGATTGATATTTGTGCCGGTATTTTCTGTAATTGATCGATGAGATTATATTGATTGGGGGGGGATCCACTGATGGGGATGATATTGATGCTCCTTTCAATATAACTTTGGATTGTGCCCTTGTTGTGGCATTAACTGGTTGGTACTCTTGTTTCCCTTTGAGTGTGACTACATTGATTTGGTTTTCAGATTTGTCCATATGTTGTACCAAATTGGTAGATGTAATGTCGTTGTCTTGGTTGATTTGATTGCATAACTCTTCATCCTCTTTGGCAGCAGAAAAACAAAGGATTGTTGCGTCATAAACATAACCAACGTTCTTACCTTTGGTGTTTGCGGAAGAAGATTCTCCCTTTTGATAATTGGGTAGAGGATTTTTGAATGTTGTATGATCCTTGTTTGTTTGAGGGCCCTCTACGAATACTTTCTTTTGATCTATGAGGTCTTGTACCACATGTTTTAATTGCCAACAATTTTCAGTCATGTGACCTTTATTTTGATGATAGTGACAGTAATGTAAGTCATTCCACCATGATGGTTTGACTTGAGGGTCCCAATTTCTAGCTTCTTGCACGTGAATGAGTTTTTCGTTTAAGAGTTCTTTGAGGACTGATTCCAACGATTGTCCTAATGGCGTGAATTTTTGTTTATTGGAGGGTCGTTGGAATGATTGGGTTTTCGTTTCTCCACTGTTTTGATTATTTCCTTGATCACTACTTTGTTTGATATTAAAACCATTGTTTTGTTTGTTGGTAGTAGTTGGTGTCAAGGTGAATACTGGTTTAGATGTATGCGCATCGATCATGGTATCAGTATTCTTGTTCTTTTGCCAAAATCTTGGCTTTTCGTTGTTGCTGTTAGAGGAATGGTTATTGTTTGAACCTTCAGTGAAATGTTTGATTGTTCCTCTTTTGATTAGAGCCTCTTCGATTTTAAGCCCTTTTTCGATAACTTGTTCAAATGTGGATGGACATTGTAAGTCCAATCTGTAGTTCATGTCATCTACTAAGTTATCAATGAACATCTCTATCTTCTCCTCTTCAGGAATAGATCTAGGGTATTTAGCAAATAGCCTTCTCCATCGTTGGAGAAAAGAGAGAAACTTTTCGCCCTTTGCTTGTTTGGTGTTGTAAAGTTCTTTTAAGGTTACCCCATGTTGGATGTTGAATGAGAAGTGTGTTATGAACCTATTGATTAGTTCCTCAAAGGATTGAATTCCAGGTTCTAATTTAGAAAACCACTCCATGCAAGTGTTTCCTAGGCTTCTTGGGAATAACCGTAAGTAAGAGTCCTCGTGTGCAAACTCTATGCTCATAGCTCGAAATTCTCGTACGTGGTCAAACGGATCAGTTCTCCCATTGTATTTGTTGTATGTTGGGTACTCACAATACCTTGGAAATGGTATCATGTTGATGCTTGAGTCAAATGGATAAGGGAAAATGTCTTGTAATAGATACCTCTTTGTTGGCCCTTGTTGGATATTCTGGAATTGTAATTGTAACTGTTGGATTTGTCTTGTCAAAGCATCTATTTGATTTGGATTCTCTATATTAGTTGAGTTAGGTGTGGTTGCTTCCTTGAGTTGATTGACATCAAAGTCTTTAGGAAGCTTAGCACCTTTGTCAGCTAATAAGAGAAGATACTTTTCCATGTCTTGCTCTAGCATCTTTTCCATAAATTTATGGAAATGAGGGTCTTGTTGCACTTTCTCGATTTCTTCTGCAGTTATTTCCTTCTCATGTGAGTTAATAAGAGGATCAGTGTTGCTATATCGTCCCCAAGGGTTTTCTTCAGTCATAGCTGCTATTTTTTCATTTTCTTGTTCTTGTTGTTTTTGATATGCTGCTCGTGTGAAGATAGGCATACAAACGTTAAAAGGTTTACCCTAGACTTTGATCTTGGATTTGATTGGATAAGTGTCAAGGTTGTTGTTTTAAAATCTGATTTTGTTTTGTCTAGTTTCATGATGAAAGGATGATAGAATCCTTGATAGGGAAATTTTGACAGAAAATCTTAGATTTTGGTGATAACGACACTATGCAAGATGCTGCAAGATCTAGGTATAGGGGTAAAGCTTTTCTTTTTGTATGACTATTGTGTTATGGACTGTAAAAAAAAATTGTTTTGAACTAATAGAAACCTTGTATTTGATATGGGCAAGCTGACAAAATGCCCTATTAACTCTCTGTTTTTCGGGTTTTATGGCGCGCTAAAACAGATACTAGGCGCGCTAAAACAGAGACTAGGCATGCTGAAATAGAAATCAGGCATGCTAAAACAGAGACCAGGCGCGCTGAAACAGAGACTAGGCGCGCTAAAATAGAGACTAGGCGCGCTAAAACAGAGACTCGGCGCGCTGAAACAGAAATTAGGCGCGCTAAAACAGAGACCAGGAGCGCTGAAACAGAGACTAGGCACGCTGAAACAGAAATCAGGTGCGCTAAAACAGACACCAAGCGCGCTGAAACAGAAACCGGGCGCGCTAAAACTATGACTAAAGGGGTTTAAGGCAGAAGAAACTATCTTATTCTATGAAACTCACTTGGTCTGGTATCATATTGGATGGCCGGTTGTGGGATGTATTCAGGACGAATTCTCTGACTATGATTGTGATGTTGCCTAAGAGCTCTTCTCTGAAAGTATGCTTGTGAGTCTAAGGGAGCTATGGCGTAGTCGTCTGTATAACCTCTAGAGAAATTGTGATACCTATGAATAAAAGTTCTATGTTGGAGTAGAACTTTCCTGCTTTGATATAGAAACCTCTGTTTTCTTAGGAGTTGTTTGTAGGCAAGTGTCTTCTTTGGTTTTCGGATTCGTTTGGCAAGAGATTTCTTGACAAACTTGGTGGATACCCAATCTCGAATCATGAGAAATCCACAAGTGTTTTGATTTTTTTGGATTTTTGTGATGATCTTATCTGAGTTTAATGATAGAAAACACAGCAATCAAGAATAGAGTGGTTGTATTTAAAATCCTAGAATCTAAACAAGTAGTGTATGTTCTCAAGAATCAATGATTCTTCTTGATTTTTATTGGTTTGATAACAAGATAAGACAATCCAAACAGACTCACTCCTAGAGACAAAAGGTCATCGTTATATACTCGAACGGCCCACAGCTTGGAATTGCGTCGACTCACACAACCATGTCACCCCCTAGAGGGCGCCCATGTTTTTGTCTTTTCCAGGTGCGTACTTAGAGTGACGGAAGTGGATACCGGATCCCCTGAGCAAACAGTCCTTGGCAATTATATGGTGAGTGCTTGAGGGTAGATTCTTCCCCACCCCTGCACCGCCGAGTATTACAATGTTCAGAAACTGACAAGCATGCTTCTAGTTCTAAGTTCTTAGATAGGGTTTCCGTTCGGAGTGGCAAATGGATAAACTCCCTCGAGAGACCTCCCAATCTTTAAAACAAAGATTTTGGGGATGGTTATCCTGCGCACTTCCGTTGAAAGAGGGTTTCCCCAAATTCACATAAATTTTAAAGTGGGTTGGAATACCATGGCTTTTGGCTGTCCCCACTCAGGTCGTTCCCGTAGGGTGAGTACTTTTTCCCACTACGGCAGGCCTGTCTAAAGGTTTTAACAAAAAGCATAAAATTGCATAAAGTAAATGGTGAGTCTGGTATTCTGATGCACCCAGTTAAGGGGAGAGCATAAACCTGTCACCCAAACACAGCAAGATTTTGTTCTTTTTAAGCCCAAAAGACAAATGATTTACTTCTAATGGAGATATTGCTCCATGACAAGCAAGATGTTCAATTTTTAAAACCTCAAAAGAAGTGTGATGTTTCTATCCTAGGATTGGTACATTTTTAATCCATTTCTATCCTAGGATTGGTAAATTTTATCCATTTCTATCCTAGGATTGGTAAATTTTATTATTTCTACCCTAGGATTGGTAAATTTTAACCAAACAGAAAGAAATAAATGAAATCTGGCCGCGGACGCGTCGGATCCAGATGAAAGAAATGACTTTAAATGAAAAGAAATGGCGCACTGGAATAGAAACCAGGCACGCTAGAACAGTGACCGGGCACGCTGAAACAGAAACCCGGCACGCTGGAACAGTTACCGGGCGCGCTGGAACAGTTACCGGGCACGCTAAAATAGAATCCTGGCGCGCTGTAAAAACTCTCGATCCCGCGAAAACTTTTACGCCGATTCCTGTACGATAAGATTTTCAAAAATTAGCAAAATACGGGGTATTGCCCCACGGTGGGTGCCATTTTGTAAGCTGTAGAATGTGGGAAACAAGCTAAACTATGCATCTACGCTTCTAAATAAGATAAATGTATCTAAAACTCAATGAATTCAAACTAAATTAAACTAAAAAGCTTCAAAATGCTATCCTATTGCTCTCTAACTCTAAAGACTTCTCTAATTTACTTAGCTCTCAGATTCTTAAGCTAATTAAACTATTAAGTGACACTTAGAGAATGAGAAATGAGATTATGCTACTCTATTTTAATCTAAATATGCAAACTCTATGTTAATGGCAGCCATGGCTGCAAATGCTGATGCTGGATGGATGCTGGATGGTTGCTGGATGATTGTTGGACGAATTGGATGCTTGAGTGCTTTGGAAACCTGCAGAGTAAGATTATATTCATTGGGATCCTTTTCTTGCAGCCCAAGAGTTGTATTTATAGCATTCACGGCAGCACAATTGTACAGAAAACCGGGATGAGGGGCTATGATTTCTTCTGGAGAATCCAAAGGCATGGGATGAGAAGAAGGAGCTGATCATGGAGAATGGTTTCTCCCCATGAAAACACCAGGCAAGATAAGAGGGAAGGTGGGTGGAAGGTTGTTGAGAGATCTTCCTGCAGATTTTCCCTGAAGCTTTCCCGTGAATGGCAGTGCCATTAATTTGATTGGTGAGAAATAAATATTTATTGGTGAGGGAATAGTGCAAACTTTATGCAATAAATTTAAATAATTTTAATTTATTTAAATTTAGCAAAATGAGGAATAAATAATTTAATAAATCAAACTATAGGGTTTGGTTTTATTAAATTAAAGGAGAGTGATAATTAAATAAAAGATTTTTGACAATCTTTATTTAATTAAGAGGAAATGTGAAATTAAATAACACGAATTATTAAAATTGTGTATTCAATTTAAAGATAGAAGAAATAATGATAATAATTAAATAAAACAAGTTTTTAATTTTGTTTATTTAATTAAGAGAGAAATAATGTGATAAAATTGATAATAATTAAATAAAACAAAGTTTTTAATTTTATTTATTTAATTAGGAGAGAAAAATAGGAGAATTGATAAATGAACTTAATATAAATAAATATTTCTATTTATTTACTAAGTAGAGGAATTTAAGATTAATTAATCAAATAAGGCGTATTCGATTAATTGGATTCTCCAGACCATTTTTAGGTGTCTACAGACTCTTCTTCAAAGAGGTGGTAAGAATCCATGGTTTACCTCTTAGCATTGTATCTGATAGGGATAACAAATTTGTTGGTCATTTTTGGAGGACCCTCTGGAAGAAACTTGGCACAAATTTGAGTTTCAGTTCTGCCTATCACCCTCAAATTGATGGGAAGAATGAAGTGGTGAATAAAATCCTTGGAAACCTTCTAAGATGTCTAACAAAGGATAATGCAACACAATGGGATCTAGTTTTTCCTCAAGCTGAGTTTGCATACAATGATTTGGTGAATAGGAGTGTTGGAAAAAGTCCTTTCGAAATTGTTTATGGTATGCATCCTAGGGGTGTGTTTGAGTTGAGAGATGTTAGTGGGATGGAAAGGAGAGTACTAAAGGTGAACAATTTTTTGTGGCAATGCAAGAAGTCCACCAATAGGTTAAGGAGAATCTTCAAAACAATGTTGAGAAGTACAAGCACACTGCTGATCAAAAGAGGAGAGAGGTTCATTTTAAGGTTGGAGAATTGGTTTTGGCTCATTTGAGGAAGAAAAAATTCCCTAAAGGGTAGTACTCTAAACTACAAATGAAGAAGATTGGGCCATGTAAAGTGGTGCACAAATTTGGAGAGAATGCATATGAAATTGAACTTCTTCCTGGAGTTGCCATTTCTCCTATTTTTAATGTTTATGATCTTTACCCTTATAAAGGGGATTTTTTTGCGGGTGATAATGCAGGTTCATCAATGCTTCCAGATGAATATTGGATCAGGGATCTTCCACCAAGCTAACCCTTGGAGTTGAAATGCATCTTGGACAAGAAGGAGCTTAAGAAGACAAGGAGAAATGTCTACTATCAATACTTGGTCAAATGGTGAGGTCTTCCTATGGAGGATGAAACTTGGATGACTGAGGATGATATTTTTAAACATTGATGCACAATTGCAGGTCTATCCTCAAGTGGAACTTGAGTCTTCTTTGCCCAGGGAGTATGGTGCAAGGTCACCTAGGTCTTCATGCCCCAAAAGGGTGTCAAAAGTTGATATTTTTCTTTGTTTGAGTTGTTTGTGTGTAATAAGGTATTATAAGACCATTTCATATGTGTTAGAGTCAGTTTTGAGTCATTAGGGGTGATTTAGGGTCTAGATACAAAATGTTGTCAAGTTGCACAAATGTTGTCAAAACAACTTTTACACTTTTTTGTCATAACAGGGTATAATGATGTTTAGTTGAGTTTGTAATTTGAAAATTAGTTGAGAACCATTGGGAAATGGTTGGAAAATGTTTAAAAGACCTTGTGTGGTCGAGGGAAATGTTGGACGTTGAATTTCTTGAAAATTTGGAGTTATAAAATTTTGTTTTCTACATTTCTGAACGCTAATTTTCTGCTACAATGACTTGTACGGATTTGTACAATCTAGGAATGCATTAAGACCAATTGGGATTGGTAAATTAGTGAATCTACTTTCTTTTGGTGTTGGTTTCATGTAATTTCATCAACTTTCAAGAAAGTTGTGTTTATTTTACTCCAGACTGGTTGAAACCCTAGTTAGGGTAACCAATGAGTTGATAAAATGCAATAAACTCCATTCCACCAGGTGAAAATTCCTAAAAATTCATGGAATGGAAGAATTATATGTGTTATTTGGTTTCAAAAACTTGCAAATGCAAAGGATGGTGTTTGGCACGCGTGGAGTTACTGCTATGGCTTGATATCTTCATGTATTATGCCTGGGAACCCTAGAGACTTAGGGTGTTTCTTGAAAAGCCTTGGAAAATTAATATAATTGATATAAGAAGATTAATTAGACCCTATATGACATGTTTGAAGCACTATAATGAGAGTGGAACCCATGGAATGCAAATACCCTGCTCCTACCAAGGGGTGATGTCATAATAGTGGTTTACAATTCTTGAGAGGAACGAATTTTAGCTGAAATCACATAGTTTTAGAAAATATAATGATTTAAGCCTTTAAAAGTTCCATTTTAAGGATTCCAATTGAAGATGGTTTGATCAAATCACCTTAGATCAAACCCCCTTGGATAGAACCTCGCTAGTTTTAAACCATACCTATAAATGCGTCTCCTTTACACCTATCAAAATCGATAAAAAATCACTTTTGATTTAGATTTTGGGGATCAAATGAATTCATTTAAAATTTATTTCAAATGATTATGGTATTCCTCAGAACAAGTTATCCAATGAATATAATTTTAATATGTTTTGGTTTTGTTATGTATTTGTTTTAAGTTTTATTAAACATAGGTTTTTCATCGAAAATGAATTTCTTTGTTCTTCACATATGGAAAAATAGAAGATTATCAAACAAAAAAATTTAAAAAATATTAGTGCACCAGATATTGAAGTCCTTGATCCAACAAAAAAAATTAAATTAAATTTTGACATATACAAAAAAAGTTACGCGTTATACAGTCGCGCTATGTCTGAATTGTAATTCGTTTGACTTTAAAACTTGATTAAGGAAACAATATTCAATAAAAAACTATCTAACCAAGTGGAAGCACTAGATATTAGAGTTACAAATCTAAATTTGAAAGAATTATAATTTTATCCTTCACGGAAAAAAAGTTATACATTATACGGTGTGCGTCACTTTTTAAAAATATTGTTTTCTGAAAAAAATCTATTTTCGTGGGAGATGGAAAAAGAAGTGCAATTTGATTCCCAAAATTTTGAAAAAAATATTTTTAGAATCTACAGAAAAAATTGGATAAGACTCTAGTTTGCACCATCTTCAAATTCCTCACATTTTAGTCGCTATAGGTGCCCGAATGTGAAGATTTAGTTAAAAATAATAATTTTAGTGTCCAATTTGGCCAAAAATTGTAAACCACTATTATGGGATCACCCCAAGCCAAGTTGCTAATTAGGCCTAGTTACAACAAGAGGACAATCAAATTTTGATGCATTCCATACAAAGTACCCTACCCTAGTTTGAGATATGTTTAATAAAGGAAAAATGGGTATTTGAAAACGTTTTCACATTTTGAATGCCATGTATGCCTTGAAAGTTATGACTGAAAAAACCCTGTTTGAAAGGCTACTAGGAGGAATGAAGGCTTGTGAAGCAAAACCCACCAAGTGATTTTTTAGGGTTTCAAAGAGTGGTTGTTTGAGATTGTTTTGAGTTTGACTACCCATGATCTGCATCATTCAACTATCTCTTTCATCAAAGGAATATCCTTCTTGTTAAGCCTCAAAACTAAAAATAAGGTGGAATGGGAAGCTACAATTGTTGGCCTTTACATGACCTCTTTAGAAGGTTGTCATGATCTTATTATGCAAGGTGACTCCTTGAATGCGATTAATAGTTTAAAGAAAAAGTTGCACCCAAATTGGAAACTAAAATCTTTGTTATAATTCATTGGTTTATGTAGTCATTGTGATAATATTATTTTACTCATTGTTTATAGGAGTCAATAAGGTGGTTGATCTTTGTGCTAATAAAGGTATTGATCTATCCCTATTAATGCCCCTTGAAAGTTCAAAAGTTGAAGATTGGGATGAGCTTGTATCACTTTTCATGGATAATCTCCATCAGTTTTTTTCAATGATCTAAAGTAATGATGATTTTGTCATGTCTTTTTTTTTAATACGGATAGGAGGTGATTGGAAATTATCTCCATTTAAGCTTAGCACATGCTATTTTATTGATGGGCCATGGTCTCTTTCTATTTTTCATGTTCTTATGGTATTCTACATGGTGGTTTTCATGGTCAAGTATGTTGATAGGAGCTCAATAATTTTCAATAGTTGTTAGATTGCTCGTGCTAGTTATTAGAGGATTTTCAATGGATCATATACTAGGAGGACCACCTAGGGATCCATTGAGGTGTGATCACATTTTAGATTGTTAGTTGAAGAAAAAAATTAGGTGCCAAAATTTATTCTACTTAATCTTGTTAAGAGCATTGTAGATGAGGATGAAATCATTGATAATTGCTTTCCTTGGTCTTGCACCATGATTTTTGTAAATTTATTTAAAAATGTTTGAGGTTCATCGCTTTTAAGGATATTAGGGGTTGGATTGATCTTCTATTTCTACTCTTATAAGATACTTTGGTTGAGGAGAATTACTTTGTTAGAATTGTGATTAAAGGAGACATATGGTAGAGTCATTGAGTAAGCATCTATCTTAGTGTGATGATGAGTTACAAGTGTTGAAGATAGAAATGGGTGATTTCTCATTAGTCCTATAAGATATTCCTATGTTTTGTACCAAGACATAAGAATGGTTATCAATATTTTCCTAGTGTCCCACTATAAAGGAACACTAGATGCATCTACTCCTTTTACTCTATCACATTTGGAACATAGAAAACTTGCCCAAGATGAAAAGTGTTTTAAATTAATTCATGGGGGTGCCTACTAGTCTAGTTTATTCTCATAGAGTGGACATAATTAAAGATAAATTAGTGGTTATGGTGGGTGATGGTTGGTCTATTCACATGTTTGAATGTTGGAAAGTGGTGTCTAGTGGTTTAAAAGTGGCTCAATGGGGGTTTGAACCCTACCTCAATAATATGTTATGTCATTTTAGTGTTTTGGGATTCTCTTTATTAGATTTTTATCATCAAGATTTCTATGTCCTACAACCTTATAGGGAATGTTCATTCTAGTTTTTTTCATATCTTTTTGGTATTTTTATATTATCTTCCCTTCTCTCTTTTCACTAGATACTTCCCTTTGTGGTGTGCTCATATAAGGAACCATTGTTCTTTGTATTGTATATGTTCCTATTTTTAGTAGGGCTAAGTCCCCTTAGTACATCCCTAGATAATTATCTTTTAAAATTCCTTTTAGATCACACTTTATTATTCATTGTTGCATGCATGGTACTTGTTTACAAAAAAATAAAAAATATAATAAATTCACCAATGGTACTTTAGCACAAAGTCCCAATCATACCAAAGGGTATGCATGGTGTAACTTTTGGTATTTAATGTTAGAATTGAGTGTTGTGCCACCTTAAAAATTCCTAGGAATAATTATAATTATTTAAAATTGCATATGTTGTAATGTGTCATACACACATGTATGAATGGTGATAAACAAAGTGTGAAGATTCTATTTAGACGAACTCTCATTTGTTGAAGTTGTCTCTAACATAGTTTTTGAAATCTACTTTCCTTTACATTTAGATATTTGGGCCATTAATTATTTTCTTTTTGAAGAGGTGATTGTATATGTGGAGAGTAACTTAGATTGTTCCCTCACGAGTCTTTAATAAATATTAAATTTTTCATCAAGAGCATACATTGTCGTGTAAAAATTAGAATAAAATATTTTATATGGGTCTTTTAACTTTGATAGAATCAATAAATACATTCTTTATTTGATTTATCTTTGGAACAACCTTGAAGATGAGAAAGTAGAGACTTAAATTTAATCAAAAAGTATTCAATTGAGGGAAAAAAATAGAGGATAAGGTAGTCAATTTAACATTCAATTGAAGGAATCTGAATTTTATCAACCATAACAAATAATTCATTTAACTTATCCCACATTTTTTAGGTGTTGCACGAATGACAAGATGAAATTTTAGATTATTGGATACATGTAGGCCAATGATTCCCATGGCTCCATCTAACTTGGTTTGATAGAGAAACTAGTCACATTTCCTAGTAAATTATATTTATTGTTAATTTAATATTTACCATAGAAACTTTGATTGAAGAATTTTTTGTAATTTTATCTTGCATGTGTGAAAGTTATGTGGAGTTTAAAAATCAATTTTAGGTTCCATAACTGAAACACAAAGAGGTACTTAAATTGTGCCTTACAAATTACCTAACTTTTATTAGTGCTTTGTAAAAGTAGCCCCTTGTCCCTTGCTAAAAAAATGAACACTTGTGAATTATACAATTTTGACAACTTGAAATCCTAAATTGATCATTTATTATGCATGACCATTTTATTTTATTTTAGAAATATAGGCTTATCAAAATTAAAAAATTACATGAAATTTTGATACAATTTTTATAAATGTGGAAGAAGAGTCTTTGATGTTATAATCGTGAGAGTATTTTGATAGACTTTCATTACAAAAAGAGTGATAGAGAGCTCCAAGTCCAATTTAGTTATTCCAACTTGTGAAGACCCATGAAAATGAGAGAAAATAAATTTTTGTTCTTGGACTAGGCAGGAATAGCCATTATAGTCACATTTGGGCATTGGGACACACTTCACAAATGAACTATATCAAATATTCTCGTTTGAATCTCAAATTTTAGTGAGACATTTATGTGTCATGTAGAAATCTACATGCTACAGTCGTCTGACTAATTTCCTCTAAAATTCAAACCATAGGCTACATATGTTTCATAATTTCCATCCATGAGATCAAAATTGTGAAATCTTGATTATAGATTTTGTCATAAATGCACCAAGTGCAATGCATAAGTATGAAATTGACCTAGGGTGTAATTTTTAACACTAAACACCTACAAAATTTTCCTCTAAACCTATAGGTTCATGTAGGTTACCTCCATATAGATTCATGTAGGTTACCTCCATAGTAATGTATCTAATTTTTAAAAATCTCCAATCCATTTGACTGTGGTAACAATTTTTCTTGAATGTTGTGAAAAGCGTCAATTTCATTCAACAAAAAGTTGTTGGCAAGCATTTTTTTTTTCCATGCATCGTAAGGATGAATAGACAGTGCCAACATTTCTGGGTGGGTAGGTGAACACTAGGAAAGGTATTTTTTCACACCCCAACTATCTCAATCATTCTGGGCTACACTATTTCAATGCAATCTCTTAAGAGCCCTAAGTGCAAAAAATTGCCAAACTATGATAGGTTGTTTCTTAGAATCTGTGGTACCTAAAAACATTTCGTCTGAACCTAATGGGTCATATAGGGTCTCTCCACAATAAACTCTCTCAAATTTTTAAATATCCAATCCATTTCACCATGGAGGCAATTTTTTCAAATGTTACAAAAAGTGTCAATTGCGTTCAGTAAAAAGTTGCAAGCAATCATAATTTTTATTTTGTGCAATGTGGGGCTAAAAAAAAAATGCCAACATGTTTGAGTGGGTAGGCGAACACTGGGAAAGGTCATTTTTTGCACCCCAGTTGTCTCGATCAATTTTGGCTACACTATTTTGATGCAATCTCTTAAGAGCCCTAAGTGCAAAAAACTATCAAAACATGATGAGTTATTTCTTGAAATTTTTGGCACCTAAAAATATTATGTTTGAAACTACTGGGTCATGTAATATCACTCCACAATAAACTCTCTTAGTTTTTTAAATCTGCAATCCAATTCATCGTGGTGACAAATTTTTAAATGTTGTAAAAAGTGTCAATTGTGTTAAGTAAAAAGTTGTAGGCAAGCATAATTTTCATTTTTTGCATCATGGGGCTGAAAAAATAGCACCAACACATCTAGGTTGGTAGGTGAATGGTAGGACAGGTCTTGTTTCTCACCTCATCTATCTCGATCGTTCCAAGCTACACTATTCCAATGCAATCTCTGAAGAGCCCGAAGTGCAAAAAATTGTTGAACTATGATAAGTTTTTTCTTGGAATCCTTGGAACCTAAAAATATTTTATATGAACCTACTACGTCATGGAGGGTATCTACACAATCACCTCTCTCTATTTTTAAATCTCCAATCCATTTCATTGTGGCCATAATTTTTTAAATTTTGCAAAAAATGTTAATTGTGTTTAACAAAAAGTTGCAGGCGAGCATAATTTTTATTTCATGCATCATGTGGCCAAACAAACATTAGTAATACATCTGGGTGGGCAATTGAATACTAGTAAAGGTATATTTTTGTACCCCAACTTTCCCGATCATTTCAGGCTACACTATTCTGACATAATTTCTTAAGAGCTCAAAGTGCGAAAAACTATCAAACTATGATAGGTTATTCCTCAAAAAAATTGGCACCTACAAATTTTCTATCTAAACCTATAGGTGTGTGTAGGGTCCCTCCACAATAACCTCTCTCAATTTTTTGAATTTCCAAGCCATTTGACCATGGCAATAATGTTTCAGAAGTTACAAAAAGCATCAGTTGCATTAAGTAAAAAGTTGCATGGAGGCATGCATTTTGCGTTCTTCATCTTGTGGGGCTAAACCAACTGTGAGAAAATGTTGGGGTGGGTGGGTGAACATTAGGGGAGGCCTTTTTTCACAACCCAATTGTCCCGATCATTTTGGGATACACTGTTATGACTATCCTAGTGTGACAATGGCCTATTATATGGATTAGGGTAGTTGTTTAAACTCTCAAAATTATGAAATTTATGGGTGCCCAAATAAGAAAAAGAAAAAGGAAAACCTAGATATGACTTTATGCATGTCCAAATAGGACAAAGAAAAAATAATGGTTAATTACAATGCTTGCATCAATTTTATATATCATACTTATAAGACGTCCCCACTTCTTGATTTGATTTCTAATTTGATTTGATCTAGACTATGAAAAAATGACCAACTAAGACCTAAACTATGATAAAAATCATTGGACAATATTAAAGAATAAAATAATTGGGAATTCATTCAATTACTCAAATAAAAAAATCTCCATTTTACATGTGTACTTATTCAATTATTTAATTAATCATTTATAGCAAATATGGAGAACATTTGTAAAATAGTTTTGTATCAACCAAAATTCCATATAGGCATATAGTGTTATATGTCAGTCAAAGTACAATATATGTACAAGAAAGCCATATATGTGTATAATGTCACATATTTGTAATATAAAATATATGTACAAAATTTTTATATAGGCATACAACAAAGGACCCTAATATAGTCACTTCCCTCTAGGGGATGGAAAGAGATCACGAGCTTCTTTTGAATGTTGAGTGGATGGAGATGCATGTGGTGATGGTTTCTTTTGAACTCACTCACTCAACCTCCTCTTGAAACTTTCCTGGACCTCCACCTAATACAATAAAATGTATACACATTAATATATGAAAATTGAATTATAGAATGACATGTAATGTAGAATAATCAATTATCGCATAATCATAATCACTCTAAATCATTTTTTTTCCTCTCTTCATTTGTAACAAGGGCATGCTCACATTTTGGATCTACTTTGCAAATCCTTGTGGCAAGCATCAATATACAACTTGTAAAACACAAATGATTATCATTAAAATTTTCACTAGTAGATAAATAAAATAACAAATATAACATAAAATTTACTAGTCTAGATCATACCTCTATCAAAGGCATCAAAGATGATATTATTGCATCAACACCATGCTCCATTGTGTTATGAATTGCAGGAGGAGTATCAATTGATGTTAGCATCTGAAAAATGAAACAATGTTAAGAAGTTATATGGAGGTTATTTATACCTCTGACAATATTAATGGATGACCAATCATGTAGGAGAAGGATAATGCCATATTTGAGGGACATTTGATTATGTAGAGCATTAAATGGAAGAATTTTGGCACAACAAGAAATGAAGGTAGGTGAGTTCAAACTTTTAGAGAATTGGATGGCATATGAGCATAAATTTACATGGGTAAAGAGGTGAAGGTTTGATATAAAAGGTATGTAAGGAATCTGTGAAGTTGTAGGTAGAACAATATGTAATGGAGAAGGAAGGTGTGATAGAGAAGAAGGTCATAAAGTTGGAGTAATAGACAACAAGAAGAGTGCAAGGTAAAAGACAAAGAATATAGAAGATTCATGAGTGTTTAGTGTGGATATTTTAGAGAGAGCTAACTAAAAGGGGAAGTTACGAGTTGGATAGAAAATGAAAATGAGTGTGCAAACCATGAAGAGATTGAGAAATATATAGGATTAAGAATCAACACACAAGATATGGTGACCTAAGAATAAGGCACGAAGGAGTAGGTGTGTTCACTCAAGGTTGTTGGTAGTATGTGGAAGAGGTAGTAATTAAGAAGATATAGTAGGTTGTTGGTACAAACCAAGGAATCTTTCCACTTGAAGAGAAAGGTTGTGAAAGGTATGAGAGAATTCCCAAAGAGCAATAAATAATTACAATTGACATGGTAAAATTGAGTGGAATAAAGGATCATATTGAGAACGCTACATTGAAGATGTTACAAGTAGGTTTAATAAAGGATGTATATAGGCATGAAGCTACATGTGGAGCTAGATTAGTTTTAGAGATGCTACTAGTGGGAGTAATAAAATATAGTGAAGAGATGATATAAATGGATGTAGTGAAATGGACTCACTAGGGAGTTGTGCAAGAGATGTTTCAAGTACATGCAATAAAAATGTTGTAGGTTTATACAACAATAGAGAGTGAGTAGGAAATTGTAAGTGAGATGACACAAGTGAGGGTAGTGAGCAACAAAGATCATCTAGGCATAAAGGAAAATCAAGAGAAGATGCAAACTATTAAATTAAAAAAATCTACCTAACATTATTTTATAAACCATTAATGATTAAAAATATATAAGCTTACCTTAGTGAAAGATGAATGTCGAGCTTGACTATCAATATTAACCTTGATGTTGAAGGCCCGATATTAACCTGTTCAACATCCAATTTGAGTTATAAGATTATCATTCATATAAGGTTAAACTATTCACATGTAATATATTTATTTTTTATTTACTAGTTACATACACAAGTGGACTCGATAGGTGGAGGGTCGCTAGACATAGAGTGAAGACTCTAACCTTGAAATTTTATTATAATCAATCTAGTAATTTAGTTAATCTTATATTTCAAAATAAAATTTAATAAATCAAATTTGAACTTGTTGAAATTTACTTGACTATCAATGCCATATGTTTCATTCAACAGATCATTTGTCATGACCATCCAATTCGCTATAGATACATCTTGGCCACGTGCATCCTCATCATCGTCATACCCATAAACATAAAGAGACCTGCAGTTATAACATAAGTGAGGTGGAAATTGAGGCCTCAAAGATCCGACTGCCTCACCCTGTGCTAGAGGCCTACTATGTTGTATAAGAGTTAGTGAGCTAATGGACTCTAACATCTCCACCTCAACACCTCCCTACACAATAAAAGAGATAGTGATATGCTCAAACTCTAGTCTAGCTAGGGGTCTCAGTGTCTGGTTTTGGGCACATTGTGCCCCCAATCTATCTTGTGTGGAGCCCCCACCTTTACCGAAGAACTGTTGAATATCAAAATAATTAGGGAACTCTCCCATCATGTCCTACTTACCTAGCCACAAGTGTTTGAATATTTTCATTAATGAGATCACCAAGATTTCCTTTAGGGATTTAACTCCTCAAGCGTGTGTTCTATACATTGCGTTCATTGCCCAAGGCTGCATCGTTTGGCTTAAAATTCTAAGTGTGCGGATGACCATACACTTAACCATTTCCTCTAACCTTTTTCTCTCACAGGTTTTCTAGTTCTTCCGTGTGCAGAGTGGTATAATGGGTGGTGATAGGGTGTGAACGGAGCCCGACAATAGTGGCGAATTTCGCAAGGATCCGTTGGTGTGGCACATTTGTGTTGAAGACAGGCTGACACCTCTGATGGAAAGTTTGGTGGGTCACGACCCTAGTTTATCCGTGCAGTTTGAAAATTCTTGGAAAGATAAAAGGGTCACCATGGGTGGTATTTCCTTTGAAGTGAATGAGGAGGTGATTGTGCAGGTGATAGGACTACTGTGCACTGGTAAGAAGTACCTGAAGAATACTAAGGCCCAAGATAATGAAATCCTGAATGCCTTTTTTGTGGGTAATGAGAAATTGGTTCATAACCAGTCGAGGTTTGTGAGAGAGGCTCTCCCACAGACTTGGGACTGGGTTTGTCTCACCCTAATAAAGTATGTGACCCTTGAAGGTAGATACAAAACCTTCTATTTCTATCACTTCTCTCTCTTAAATCACCTTCAACACAAAATTCTGTTAAGCTTTCCTTTTTTCTTACTTAAGGATTTAGAGAGCTCTGTTGAAAAGTGTATTGAGGCTGCTAGCCTAAACCCTAATGATACTCCTCCCCTGCTGCTCCACCAGGGCCTCATTTTGAGGCTCTACCACTTCCATCTTGCTTTATGCTCACCCAAACCCATTTCTGCTGTCTGTGCTGAAGAAATTGAACCCCTTGTTGTGACCAATATCTCTTCGACTGAGTCCAAAGGTCCCATCAGAAAAACCCCTCTGGCTACCACTGAAAATCATAAGCCTAAACTTGCTGCCAAGAAGCTTAAGGGGAGTACGGGGATTTCCCAGACTAGTGTTGCTGCTAGTCTCTGTGAGCTTAAGTCGACCCCTGCCAAGTCTATAAGCAAACCTACCCCTAAAAAAAAAGTTAAGGATGAGGGGAAGGGTTTGATGGAGCCTCCAACCATGGACAACAGAGGAAAGAATGTTGTGGGTAGGGAATCTAAGGGGGACATGGTGGTCACTGCTACAGTGGTGATTGGTGGAAAAAATCCCATCATCAAGAGGTCTAGTAGGCTAGCTAAGAATAACAAGAAAGTGCAGGTTAATGACATGGATACAGATGAGGAGTGGTCTGACAACAAAGGTTGCAGGGATGAGGAGAAGTCTGGGGATGATGAGGAGTATGTTGGAGGGCCCCACTCCATTCCAAATATTAGCAAAGTGCATAAGGAGAACTCAACCTCCCAATTCTCTAACCCTTTGGATGTGGAACACACTAATATTGAGAAGGCTACAAATTATGGGGAGGAGCTCAGTGTGCTACAAGAAAGAATGGGAAAGATGGAAAAGAAATTCAGTGGCTTGACCCGCTTCACTGTCAAGTTGGTCCACTGTGTTACCAACACCTTCTCTGTTGTGATGAAGGATGAAATGGAAAAAAAGAATGCTGAGGAAGGCCAAGAATTGGTTGGGGATGATGTTAATATCATTTCTTTGAACTGGGAAAATTTCAGTTAATCTGTTGTTGTTGCGTTGTATGTTTGTCGGTTGTTGGTCCGCTGTATATGTTTTTTGGCTTAGTTTTTAATGTGTTTTGGACTTGATCTCTTTTGGTCCTTGTGGCTCTCTGTGTAAAGGGTACAACACCCTATAAATGCTGCTTACCGTATCAAAAACTAACAATAGAGTTTCCTCAAAAATTATTATGGTACCTCGTTATTGCATGGAGGATGGTAAAAAACCATCCACCGCTTATCCCAAAAATTATTTTATATCCCTTGGTGGTGGCACCAATGGATAGGAAACCTCCTGCAAATGCTATGTAAGGGTGCATTAGTTTGTGGGTCGATGAATAGAGCACATAAGTCAGATTTCAAATTTTTTTGTTTTGTTTTCCCCTCTTGTCAAGGACCAATTGTTTGTTTTCCCACTCACTAATACTATGTGAGAGACAATGGATTGTAGTGATTTGGCGAGGGTGGACCTATGGAAGTTTTTTGTTGTAGGATCTTTCAACCTTGCAATTATTCCCTCAAGTTCTCTTTTATTGTTTTATATTTGACCTAATATGTTTCCTTACATTCCTGGAGGATGTTGAGGCATTGAAGGAAGAGTTTGCTATGGTTATTCTTCAACAATATTTTGATAAGGAGGTGAATCAAGGTTTTGATAATTTGGGGGTGCATTCTCAACTCCTAAAAATTAAACAAATTCCACTAAAAAAACTAATTGAATCTATCTATTTAATACAATTTTTATACTAGGTAACTAAAAATACTGTTGAATACCCAAGATACTGAGAGGGGGGGTGAATTGGTATCTTCTTAAACTTATAGAATAAACAACATCTAATTACTCCAATGCATATAACAATAAGAATGAGCAAGAGCATTAGCAGAACATAAAAGCACTCAACACATGAACACCAGGATTTTTACGTGGAAAACCCAAAATGGGAAAAACCACAGTGAGGATTAGCTCACAATATAGTATAACTGGTTATAAGATATTACAAAGGGTGGCTCACTGCCAGGACTCATTGACCAAAATGGGAGGCTCACTGCCTACAAAGATACAATATAGAAATTGCTCACAACCAGAAAATGAACTGATAAAGTTACACCTAACAAGTGTTGATTCAGTTCCTTTGATGCTCAGTAAAATGACTTTACACACTTCATCATTTTCGCATACTTGTCTCTCTTCACACTCCTCTTCACAACATTAATCTCAAAACTGTCCAATATATATATCTGATTCATCCACAAGCATCAATTAGGTCGGCCTAATTAGATGCAACCCTTATTCACCAAAAGATTAACTGTCGGCTTCAAGCTTGTACAAAATCTTTCCAAAAATAATTCAAGCGTGTAGCACACAATAACATGTTGGCATGGACCTAAGATAGGTCACAAATATATCCACAACACAAAATTAATTCATCACAACATCGACTATACATTAGGCCGGCCAGAGATAGACCTAATGACAAAATACAACAACAGGATAATCCCAACTCGCCATAGGAGCACCTGTGCACAAGAGATTCTGAACATACAACCTTCTAACATCCAAAAACCATTTCCCAAAACCGCAAGCTATGATAATCATTAGCGGAGAATTGCGGACCAAAATACTGGAGAATAGTAACTGCATATCGGTTCATAATACTGGATCAAACTTGAATTTAAACTTGCAGTTGCAACTCATATAACATGGTGACATCAATGACAACATAAAAGCTGCATACTGAGATGTTCTTCATTCTTCCAATAAATACTTACCTCTTTGACCTTGGCATTGTCATGGTGGCATTTTTGTGATGAATTGGTGAACGAACGACAAAGAACGAGGTCTCCAAGAACATGATCACACTTGAGGATGCTTGCAGCCTGGGTTTGCCAGGAAAAAGGGAGAAATGAAGTAAACAATTATGATTTTGGTTTTTTTTGGACAACAAACCATAATGCGAGCACACTATAATGTGCTTGCGTTATGGCTTGAATTGATCGAGTTTGAGGCTCGATCAATCCAAACCTAAATGTGAGTGCATTGTAATGTGAGCACGTTTAGGTCTCTAGGGGGACGAAAAAGTGGGGTTGCCACTTTTTGGTCCCCCATCTTTGTGCACTTAGCCTACATGTAGGAAAAAATATTGTGCTATAATATTGGAAAATGGTGTGACATGTACAAACAAAGCAAAAGAAACATGCATCAAACCAAACCAGCCTCTCTTGTTCTCTCCAACTTCATGTTAATGAGGTATTTTAGATGTAGGATTGAGCTTAATCTCGATTGCATTCAATATCTAACCACCTTCCAAAATAAGGAATTAGGATTATCGTTTCTTCTTACTTACGCACTAACAATATGATTTCAAATTTTATGTATACATATAATTTTTAAACATCAAACAATTCAATAATAAAAAATATTTTTTAACTAATAAAAATAGAACAAATGTTCACCATTTTTAATTAAATTACAATTAACTTTTTGAGTAATAAACTATTTAAGTAAAGCACTTTGCCTTTGCTATCCAGCCGAGGATTGTGGAATGTGGATTACGTTTAGGAGTCGTTTTCTTATCTCTTTGCCAAACGACTGGACAGGTGATGAATCGTACGACATGTGGGATGCAAACTTCATTAGGATTTGGAATTTTGTGCTTTGGAAGGCGGGTCTCCAATGGGCCCTGGATCTCATCCATGGTGTAGAAAGCTTATCTTTCATTATTTATCTCCCATTGCTCACTCTTAATTATATTGTCTGGCACTGAATCCAAATAAAGCATTGATGTTCAATCACCTTTAGAAGAAGCAATACGCAATCATTATTCAAATTCTGTGATAGCAGAGAGGCCTAGAAGAACAGCGCAAAGATATTTGGAATGTGATGATAAACTGAGTCCACTCATCCTCCTACAGAACAGGCTTTACTCGATCAAACCTACCTTCCCCACAACTGGACATACTTCATTGACTTATGAATCTTAACGTACAATTGGAACAAGTTAAAACAATCTAATGCAATCTGCTCCACCCACAAAGTATTTTCTATTCCATTGTCGTTATGGATGAGATTAACACAGGAATTCCACACTGGGCATTTGGGTTTTCTCTCCAAGTAATTTGATGTCCATATCAGCATTCAGTTGTAGAAAAGATGGGTGTCCTCTACTTTAAAAAGATACGCACTGTCACGGGCATGCCGTGAAGTGGTCAAGGGGTCGACTCCCACGGCGGAATGCCCGGAGGAAAGTTGCCAAGTACAAATATTCTGCCAAATGAAACGTTTGCAAATACATTATTACGGCCCTGACATACTTCTGTACGCAAACACTAAACAAGGGGATTGCTTCTCGCCTGTACGTTTGTCTACTCGAGTGGGGAGAAGATGGTGAGGATGAAGAGAGAACTTACAAAAAGTCATTTCGAGCATATCAACATCAATATTTTTATACATACCATTTTAAGGTTTACATGAAAAAATAGTTAGTTGTTATGTATATAGTAAATAAGGTTGCAAGCTAGCGGACTTAATTTTGGAGAAAATTCAACAGATAAGCGCACTTGAGCTGAAGTAGTGTTAGGATGGGTGACCTCTCAAGAAGGCCCAGTGCTTCACCTCTGTGCGCATCACCTAGATGCAATAAATATTGAGTGGACCATTCACTATCATGAGAGATGGGTTCTTGTGAACCACTACTCATGAAATATGGGTCAATGAGTTTGTCTTGGGTTGAATCCTCATAACAATATCATAGGTATGTATGATTCGAAAGGTTTATTATATAAAAATGAATTGTAGGTATAAAAAGTTAATGGAACTATCAAGCTCATGGCATTATAATTGAAGGAGAAAGGAATAGATTATCACGAGGATGATGAACAAACTATGAAGAGGATCGTTTGAGGGGGATCATAAATCACTTAATTATTTTAAACATCTTAGATTGGAAGAGGCATGAGCACACTCTATTTTGGAGGTAAAGTACATTTTAAAAAAATATATTAAAAAATCTTTCTTCATGAGATGGAGTCCAACCCTTCCTTTTAGGAGGGTGAGAGAAGAAGTAGCTAAATGAATGACACATCCACCATAGGGTTTGTAACAAAAAATTGAGAGGTGGGTTATTTGGCAAAGTTCATGTTTAAGGTCATATAAGTGTTGAAAAACAAGATAAATTATTATAGTGAAAATATGTAGATAAATTCACACATTCAAATTAATAGAGTAATAAATCACAGCTGAAACTAGATTACAATAAAGATGCAAACCATAACTCAAGAATTATGTGGAGAAACCCTTGCAAGAGAAAACTTCACACCCAAAGAGATCCAAGGCTTGTATTAATCCTTCAAATGAGTTACATTAATACAACTTCTCTCTCTAAATCACTGCAACACTTCATGGCTTCAACAACCTGCAACTTAACTTGTTTTTCCTTCAACTCAAGCACTGAATGTATAGGCATGAGAGAAAACACAAATCAAGAATGGTTTCCAAAACCATTTAATCATAAATCACAAAGAAAAGAAACTTCCTCTTCTAACTTGTGATTTTATCCATTTTTTAGTGATGTGCACATTCAACTAAAAAATCTGTTTTATCTTTTTCCAAGTTCACATTTAACTTCCCCATTTTTTCATGCTCTTTTTAATTTGACAATTAAAAAATACTTTGCAAGAACTGTCATAGTTACATTTAACAACTTTCATGACAACTAAAAGATAATTACAAATTGTCATTTAATAAATTAAAAACAAAGTAAGATTGAGACATTTTCTCAACAATAAGTGTTGAAACTCTAAAGTTAAGTTTTGCTTTTTGTTTGTTTGTTTTTTTTTCCAAATAGTTTTCAACTTGTGCCTAGATATGAAACTGTAGTGACTCTTAAACTGAGACTTTTTTTTTTAATCTTAACAAATTGAAGAAAATTTATGAAGAATCGCTTGAAGAACCAACTTATTTGATAAATACATAAATGTGGTTTTAAATTCTTTCTCTATGCTCATATTTACTTTCCTTAAGAAATACTCATAAAAAATAGGCGAATCAAAGCCTAAAGAAAATAAACTTAAGTAGCACACCATGAAAATACTTTGTTGAAGATTTGAATGATTTGATTCTTAAACTTAGATCAACTAATTTCTTTATTGTATGTATGTATGTATGTATGTACATACATGTTATATATATTTATGTATATGTATATATGTGTATATATACATATGCATGTGTATACATGTATATATGTATGTATATATGTATATATATGTGTGTGTATGTATATATGTATATATCAATTTCTTATCCTTATTAATAGACAATAATGATGTCACATAAATATGTTCTATTTGAATTCTATGTATCTATCATCCACATCTATTGATTGGAAAGGATTGATGGGGGTTGGTCTCAACTATTAGTGGAGCTTACCACACCTCAGTCATAAGGTAATCTAGATATAAGAGCATGATGCTTGACATATTTCTAAAGTGACTATAGCTATTATTTGAAAATTCAAGTAATTTACACTATCCACATTGAATGATTAAATCAAAATAGAGCCAACTGGTATACTAAATAATATGATTGATACAAATAATTTAAAACATATTTATCATACTAGGAGAAAGAGAAGGACTAATCATACACACACACTCCTTCCACCATATAATCAAATATATAATTGACTTAATCAATAACAATGTCTTCCCTAAAACAAATCAAAATAGAGTATTGGGTGAGTGTAGGATCATGATGGGCCAAACTATAACTCTAAGTGTAGTGTCGTAAATTGTCACCCTTGAAAATTTCACACTAGTTTTGACACCCTATTTTGCATGCATAATTAATTATATTCATAATTTGTTCATTTCAAGGCTAGATTAGGAAAGTACATTAAAATTCTCGACATCCTAAATTTCCAGAGTGAAAAAGACTCAGATAGGGGTGCTAGGCGCCCTATTCCTAGGAATTAGCTTTCAAAAAGTTACAATAGTGTCGGCCTTTGGTGTCTTGAAAATAATACCTTATTGACTCAACTCTAAAAATTACTTGGGATGCATAGATAAACAACTCGTTCCCTCTCATTTAGATAATTATTAGGAACTATTATGAGTTATGAATGATTATGCACTAATTGTGATGTAAGGGGGATTCCTGTAACTCTCAACACCTTCAAATTTATAATGGAAATTTCAAGATTTACCAATATCAAAATCAACAACACACATATGAGAATTTCATTACTCAAAGTCTCCTGCAACACATGAAATTGTTACCAAATTAAAAAGAAAACATATACAACCCTCTAGGTTGATGAAGAACATTATAAATTAGGCTCATAGGCCTACTACAACCAATAAAATAATTCACTGGCCCGTTCTCATCCATATCCCTTCTTGCACTTTCATTCTTCTTCACTTGTAACTTCTAAAAAATTAATGACACATTTCCCAATGTTCTTGTAAAGTCATTTGATTTTTTTCAACACCTCCAACCTGCCACCTTTATGTTTACAATGCCTCACTCCAACAACTCTAAATTCTCAAAATTAAGATTTCCAACAACATTGTTAAAATTCCCTTTTGCAACCACTATCTTTCGAAAACTTGAAACTCTCCATTTCCACACCTAACTTGGAAATAAATTCAATTTCATCAAATTAAAAATGTGTAACTCTCCAATGCATGTTTGCACCATTTTTCAGAGTGACAGGTCTCCACTAGCCAACACAATAATTCACTATCTTCACAATTTGGAGCCCAAATTCAAAATTTTCCTAGCATGCACATCATGGTTGTCCCATCCCTGCCTATGGAAAATGATGCAAATTTAACAATATGCAACATTCCATAACCTCTAATAAATCCCACCCCCAAGTTTGAATTTTTCCAATTTAACACTAAAATTGCAATTTCCAACTCAAACTCCAATTACACCAAGTAACCAAAAATCAGTCCAATTATTCAAATTTTGATTTTTGGACAAGAAAATTAAAATATGAAATAAAATTATTCTAATCCATGTTACATCAAAATTTAATTCATTTTGGTTGATGCAAGATTACTAGTACCCCCAAATGCTCCTGCATCAAACTATTGGCATATTATTGTCATTAATGTCAAAAGGGGATGTTTGTGTGATGCCATAATGAACAGAGGTTCACGGTTCGAAAGCTTTGGTGAGAATTGATGGAAGAATGAGCATGATGTTGCAATATAACAATATTGCTCAAAAAGCTACAATGTTGTTATGGTACTGCAAAGGTGACTTCCAGTTGTCTGAGGTCAAATCAGTGTGTAGATTTGATATGGGTTTTCTGAGAGCCTCTCAAAAATGTGTTTTGTAGGCCTTGAGAGTGTGTGATGGACTCAAAAAATTTATGTATTCTCTCAAAAAAATTTAGGATTTGGAAGATAAACCTTAGGGTTACAGTCATGTCGGAGGAACAATAATTATATTTTGAGGTTGACTGTTTAATGGAGGTTGCAGGTTGCTTAAGTGAAAACTTAAGCCATTGAGGTCGCTTGTGCAACCAACCCCCTTACTTACCACTTCCAGTTGATGGTTCCTGTATGTATCACAACCACGCTTCTCATCACTATTTTCACTCTTAACGACCAAGTCTTAAGTGCAATGTGCAATGTGCCCATGATGAAGATCTAATAGTACACATTTATGGTTGATGATACGATGGTTATCACGCAAGTTCTTCACATTGCACTTCAAAGTTTATATTTTCCCATGATTTGCATGATATGTGATAAATGATTGAGATCAAACGAAATGAAATCTAATAGCCATTAGGTTATTGCTTCACATCGCTATTGTGAAGCGAAACAAAGGAAGGCTTTCTGCGATGGGCGATGAGAAGGAAATTGTGGGTCCCAAGTATATATCTGCGATGGTACGATAATGAGGACAAGTGTCCCCAAGGATAGATGGCAATGAATGATTGCATCACAGTGTTTATTCACATCACTGTTATGAATAAGGCAGTGCTTGGTATAGTTGTGATATGTGATGGAAAAAAATCAACAGGGCTAGTTGAAAAGAACTTCATCCAACAGTGATATTTTAAAGATATAGTGATAAATGGAGAATGATGGATCATGGTACGAAAGCAAAAGATCAACGACTCAAGTTTAAATTGAGAGTCTTCAACGACTACGATAATGTGAATGAGGGTTGCAATTGCAAACCAACTCAAGGAGTGAATTCAATTGGCCCAACTATTCTAGCTACCATTTTTTATTGGTGATGGAATGATCAGATCAATGATACAGATTGTAGGTAGTAGAGAATAAAATTTTGATCTTATATAGAGAACATGAATTAAATGAGACTGAAACCCCAACTTTTCTATATGACAAATATAGAAAAATATCTTATTTTGATAAGTAAATGTGTGGCTTGTTGGTTTGATAGCATGTGGAAAAAAAAAAATATCAAACCCCAGCAGAAGATCTAGATGGTGTGCATATCTTGAGGTAGATGTTGCAGGTTAGTGAAGTACACAAGAAGAAAAATCAAAATTTCACTAAGTGGTTGTAGAGTGTGGAAGAAAAGAGTGAATAGAAGTGTATGTTGCAATGTAGAGTTCTGAGACTCTTGAGGCAAATAGAGAATACATTAAAAGAAAGAGGGAGAGTGTAGAGGAAGTGTAGATGAGTAGAACCCCCAAAAAAGTATAAATTCTTAATCAGTGTTAATTTCCAAGTGCAAAACTATGAAGGTGCAAGGAAAAAACCAAGTTGTAGAGGCTACAACAAGGAGCTGAGCAGTTGCAAATTAGGTTGCAACATTGAATTGTGTTCTTTGAAAAAATTGTAATACCTTATATTGTAAATATGATTGGTGGGTGCCATCAGATATCTAGGTAGGTGCTCAGAGTAGGGAGTGGGTGCTTCCTTGGAGTAGGTGCTCCTAAAATTAGGGGATTGGTATCTCCTTAGGGTCGGTGCCCTTAAACTTTGTAATAAAGCCTTTGATTGTGAGGATGAATTAGGACAGTAGCTCCTAGAAGCATTTCTCATCGTGGTTTTTCCAATCTTGGGTTTTCCATGTATATCTTGTGTTATGTGATGTTTATGTGATTCCATATTAAGTCTTAATTTGCACATAAAGGCTTAAGTAAATTAATTTGTGAGGACTAAATTTTTTAAGTTGTCTTCTGATTCACCCCCTCTCAATAGATCATTGTGTTCTAACAATTGGTATCAGAGCCTAGGTTCCCTACAAGAAGCTTAATCATCTCGGGTAGACCTTGGACAAGTGAACACAATGGCTAGTCAAGAAGGTTCCTCTACAAACAAAGCACCTAGGTTTGATGGTTCAGACTATGCCTTCTGGAGTGTTAAGAGGGAGACATACTTAGGGTCTCTAGGATTTGATGTTTCGATGTTAGTTAAGAATGGATATACACCACCTTCCATGTGCCCTACTAATGCTATAGGGAAGAAATATTATGAGAATAATGCAAAGGAAAAACATGTTATTCTCTATGGTTTGACCAATTCATTGTTTGTTAAAGACATGCACTATCAAATTACACATGATGTCTGGGAGAAGTTAAGAGGAATTTATGAAGGAGACAATAAAGTAAAGTTGGCCAAGTTGCAAATCCTCAGAGCCAATTTTGAAGGTCTAAAGATGAGTGAAGAAGAAAAGATTATGGAATCTATTCTTAGATTTGATGAAATAGTAAACTCTATTAGAGGATTTGGAGAAGAAGTCAAAGACAATGTCATTGTACAAAAAGTTTTAAGATCCATGACTGCCAAATATGATTCCAAGATTTATGCAATAGAGGAATGAAGAGAGGTAGACAAACTCACCCTTGATGAGCTACATGGCATATTCACTGCATATGAAATGAGAATGGTAAGTGCAGATCCATCCAAAAGGGAAGTTTCCTTCAAGGCTGCAAATAGGGAAAAAGAAGATGCACCCAGGAAATCTAAGGAAAAAGCCACCACATCTGGGCAATAAGAGACTAATGAAGAAGAATCTAATTTCATTAGAAGACTTAGAAGAGGATCTGGAAAGTACAAAGGTAAGTTACTCTTCAAGTGCTTTGACTATGGTAAAGTAGGTCATTTTGCTACAAAATATCTATTTAATAAGAAGGATAACTTTGAACAAGAAGAGGGTAAAATGAAGAAACACTACTTCCCTAAGAAAAGAAGTGTTCAGAAAAAGAAGAAGAGTCTATACATCTAAGAAGATAGTGATGTATCAGATGACTATAGTAGTTCAGATGAAGACCAGGACTGTTCCTTCATGATGAAAGAAAATGAATTTATTTTCATGGAAAAAGAATCAGAAGAGCATAAGGTTGGTAAGGTTGAGGGCCCTAGTAGAGAAGGCGGAGAGGAAGGAGAGGTCAACCTTGAAGGAAAAAATCATTTGTGAACTTGATGAGATTGATTACCTAAGAGAAGATATTGAAAGGTTGAAAAAGAAATTAAGCATCAAAAGAAGCTCGCTCAAAAAGAGTCAGACAAGCTAACCACAAGTCTTTGAAGAATCTAACCAAAATGTGGTAAGCTTGAAGCTACAAGTGGAAGAAGCAAAAAGGATTGAAAAAGTAGTTAAATCCAAGAAGCGGCTTGAAGTTGATAGGTGTATGAAGTTAGAAGAAGAAATAGTAGCCTTAAGAAAAGATTTGGAAAAGGCTAGAGAAAAAATAGAGAAAGGCTTGAAATTGAAAGGAGGATTGAAGATTCTTGATGGAATTTTGAGCACACAAAAACCTTCCAACAAAGAAAAATCTGGCTTAGGGCTTGAGAAAGGAAAAATCACATTTATGGATGCTTTTTCAAAGTTATACAAAAGATCTAGAGTAAGAGAAAAATCAAGTACAAAGAAGAGCTGCATGAAGGACACCTCAGAAAAGGAAAAAAAAACCATTGAGTTAAAAGAAGCTAAAGAAAAGAAGAAGCCTACTACAACAAGAAGGATAACCAATCATCTCCCAAACTTCAGAAGAATAGGTAGAATATCAAACGGACTGATGTAGAAGAATTTACTAAAGTGAAGGATTTGTAGAAGCCTAGATAAAGAAGACCCCCTCATACAACTCAAGGAAATGCTATGACTAGGTACTATTCATATTTCTATGGGTATTGTTATACATGCAATCAATTTGGTCATAGGGCTAGTGACTGTAGAGTCATTCCAAAAAGGGGTACAAATTTTGTAAAAAAAAACTCATTTGCTCCTTTAATGGATATGAATGTAATGTGTTACAATTGTAACAAATTTGGTCATATTTCCAAGAATTGTAGAACAAAATTCATAAGACCAAATTATATAGAATGAGAAAAAGATAAACACACCACTTGAATAGAGCAAGGAGTCTACTGCTCTGGAGAAGAAGGAAGAAAAAGTTGAAAATAAACTTAAGAAGGTGTGGAGAGAAAAAGAGTAGATGCCCACACAATCAATGATTGCACAAATGACACTTCATGCCAAAAGGAAAAATTTGTGGGTGATTGATAGTGGCTTCTCCAAACATATGACTAGAGATAAGATTAAATTCATCCAACTCAAGAAATGTAAAGGATGATTAGTTAGTTTTGGTGACAACACTATAGTAAAGATTTGTGGTAAAGGAATATTGAGCTTAGATGGTAAAAATCCTACCAAGGATGTCCTTTATTTTTGAGGGACTAAAGAAAAACCTGCTAAGTGTAAGTTAGATGTGTGACAATGGTTATAAGGTCACATTTGATTTAGATGGGTGTAAGATAAGGAAAGATGGAAAAAAAATTGCACAAGGAGTGAGAACTGATTCCAATCTTTACAATCTCTGTGAAGTAAAAGGTTAGAGTTGTCTGATAGGTCAAGCTGATGAGAGTTGGTTGTGGCATCAAAGATTAGGGCATGTAAAATTTGATAACTTGGTTAAAGTAAGTTCAAAATATCTAGTAAGACACTTGCCCATGGTAACCAAACCTACAAATACCATTTGCAAAGAATGTCAACAAGGGAAAAAAACAAGGGTTAAGTTTCAATCTAAAGAATAATCAACAACAAAACCCTTATTGTTAGTTCATACGGATTTGTGTGGCCCTACAAGGGCAAAAGGGATGAAAGGTGAAAGATACTTCATGTTGCTAATTGATGACTATACAAGAATGACATGGGTAACCTTTCTAAAGGACAAGTCCCAATCATTTGAAAGATTCTGGATTTTTAGCAAGATGGTTGAGAAGGAGATTGGTAGAAGGATCAAATGCTTAAGATTAGATAGAGGAGGAGAATTCACATCAATTGAATTCATTGAGTATTGTAAGAATCATGGAATTAAAAGGTAATACTCTACACCAAGAACTCTACAGTAGAATGGGGTAGTAGAAAGGAAGAACAAAGTTGTTAAGGACATGGCCAAAACAATGTTGAATGAGGGCAAGTTAGTAGGCATGTTTTGGAGAGAGGTAGTTCATATGACAATATATATTTTAAATAGATTTCAAATTAGAGCATATAGTGATAGTACTCCTTATGAACTATGGTATGGTAAGCCTACTTCAGTCAAATACTTCAAGGTATTTGGTAGCAAATGTTACATTAAGGGAGAATAAGAAAAATTGGGAAGCTTTGATTCCAAATGTGATGAAGGAATATTCTTAGGGTATTCCACTTAAAGAAAAGCGTACAAGTGCTACAACAAAGGTTGCATAAGATAGTGGAAAGCATCAATGTCAAGATTGATGAGAAGATTAAGCATGTAAAATCTAACGAGAACAACCTTGAAGATGACTTAGATTTTGAAGAAAAAGATGTTGCAAATGAAGAAGAGTTTGAAGAAGAAGTTGAAAGAGCACCTACAAAATATGTTCAGAAGGATCACCCTATGGATCAGATTATTGGTGAGAAGAATGAGGGTGTATAGACAAGAAGAAGACTTGCAAAAAGTAAGGAACATGTAAATTTTTCTCTCTTGTCACAAATAGAACCTAAGAGTTACTTGGAATCCAACAAGGATGAAAGCTGGACAAAGGCCATGGAAGAAGAGCTAAATCAAATAGAGAAGAACAACACATGGGAATTCATTCCTAGACCCTCAAGAAAAAATGTAATTGGCACCAAATGGGTGTTTAGAAATAAGGTAAATGAAGATGGAGTTGTGGTAAGGAACAAAGCAAGATTAGTGTGCAAGGGGTATGCACAAGTTGAAGGTATAGACTTTGAAGAAACATTTTCATCTATTGCAAGATTATAAGCTATTAGAATGTTTCTTGCATTCTTAGTTTATAAGGGATTTAAAGTCTATCAAATGGATGTCAAATATACTTTTATGAATGGAAACCTAGAAGAGGAAGTCTACATTGAACAACCTAAAGGTTTTTAGCTATCAGAAGAAGAATATTATGTTTGCAGATTGAGAAAATCATTGTATGGTCTAAAACAAGTTCCTAGAGCATGGTATTCAAGTTTGGACTAGTATCTACAACAACAAGGATTTAAGAAATGATGTGTAGACAACAATTTTTATTTTAAGTTTGAAGGTAAGAACATGATTATTGTTGTAGTTTATGTGGATGACATCGTATTTGGTGGTAGCAATGACAAAATGTGTAAAGTATTTTCTACACACATGCAAGATGAATTTGAGATGTCAATGCTAGGTGAATTGTCATTTTTCCTTAGTTTACAAATTGCACAAACTGATGATGGGATATTTATATCTCAAACTAAGTATGCTAAGGAAATGCTTAAGAATTTTGGAATGGAAGATAGCAAATTAGTTAATAACCCCATGATAATTGGATGCAAGTTTAGAAAATCAGATGAATCATTAGATGCAAGTCAAACAATGTATAGGTCAATGATTGTAATTTTGTTGTACCTAACTACATCAAGACCAAATATTATGCAAGTAGTATGTATGGTTGTGTAGCGTAGAAACAAGTATCTCTTGCTTGATATGGGAATAATTAGTGATGAGTTGGACTTAACATCACCTTGATTTAGTGTTGTAATGTGGTAAACACATTCACATTAGGTCTTGGACCCTATTGAATCAATGAGAATTTTAAGATGCCTTGCAAAAGTGTTGTGAAGTGTTGTAACACACTTTCACACTTTTCTAGGACCTTATTAATATATTTCACTCAAATAACCTCTTTTTATCACTTACCAAGCCTTATTTCAAAGTGTTGTAACAAACTTTCATGCTTTTCTAGGCTTGTCATCAATAATTTGACCCTTTCTTATGCTTTAATTGGCCTCATTTTACACTTACAAGCCTTACTTAAGTGTATTTTTGAAAATAATCCTAATAAACATCATTTAATACACTTAATTTCTGAAACCCACTTAAAATGCCTAAGTGGGACCCATTCACCACTAGGGGTGAATGAGTCCCCTTTGACTCAAAAATCAAAATAAATTCAAAATTCTATCAGTTTATTATTTTCTAAGAGCTAAGGTCGGCCTGTGATGTGGTATTTTTTGGAATTATTGCATAATTGTTTATAAATATAAGGTTTTTCCTCTCATCCCCCCACCCCCAATCTCTGAATCATTCATTCATCATTCAATATCCATCTCAAGTCAAGCAAGCTAGGGTTAAGCATTTCAAGACTTCACAAGATCAATTCTAAGGCATTCAAGGGAAAATTCTTCATCCATTGCTACAACAATTCAAGATATATCATCATGGGAAGTTTCTAATTCCATTATTTCATGTTCATGCTTCATCTTATTTCTTCATTTGGTTTAATTACCTAAAAGGGGTTTGAATGTAAGGTAAACCCCTATTCCCTAACATTCAACATTTCTCTCTCTTTCTTTGTGTGATTGTAGATCTGTGTACTTTGAAGGCTTGGAGATCATTGAAGAATAGGTTGCAAGCTTTTTGAATTCATCTCCCTATTGGAAAGGTCAAAATATCCATAAAAAGTTACTTACAATGTCAAAAATTGGGGTTTCAAATCTGGACACCTGGCGGAGCAGAACGAGTAGACCGAGAGCTTTTGTTTCCACATTTAGATTTGTAGAAAAGTCAAAGTGGACTCATACACCATTAG
>VDFB02105785.1:251210605-251355998 GCA_007258455.2 Sequoia sempervirens | reverse complement strand
ATGAAGATGTAACAGCCTGCCTCTTACGAGGCGCACTGGAGGATGGCTCGGATAAACCTGCTACGCTCGGTCCCCTCCCATCTCCGCCATCATCATCACTGCTATCCTCACTGCTGTCAGAACTATCATCACTGTCAGTCTCTGAGCTGCTCTCCACATCGACATCAACATCCTCCTCTCTCCCCCATCGCTGACCGACCTGAATACCCCCTGCTGGTGCTACTGTTGGTGCTGCTGCTAGTGCTACTGCCGATACGGCTGCCGGTACAGGTGCTGGCTCATCTGGAATGGTAATCCGTGGAGGTGGGTGTAGAGCCAGGTACTCTCTGTACTCAGGTGTAATGGGTGCCTCGACAATGTCTCGTCGAACCTCCCACGCTGATGGCTGCAAGGCACGGTAACCCTCAACAAGTGCCCCGTAAGGCAAGCTAGGACCCCAATCAGGAACATCAATCCGTCGCCGTCCATAGTGGGCTACACC
The DNA here is from genome assembly GCA_007258455.2 of Sequoia sempervirens. NCBI lineage: Eukaryota > Viridiplantae > Streptophyta > Pinopsida > Cupressales > Cupressaceae > Sequoia > Sequoia sempervirens. Next base: position 251,355,517 of record VDFB02105785.1, on the reverse strand, counting down.
CTGTGGCATGCACTGCACAATACCGTACTGTCTGTACACCCGACGAAACAGGAAACGCTCCAAGACCCTGGGGCTCTTCCCGATCAAATACATGGAATCGGATAAGAACCCCAACTCAATATCATCGTCGTCCCAAGCATCACAGTCTAGGTACGGACGCCAGGTCACTGCCTCAATGTCATCAACGATCCGTCTCCAATACTCAAGCTTCCCCATCATATGCTGGGTAGGCCTGCCTCTGTATCGAAAAACATACGGCCTCGTTGCTGGTCTGGCCAACACAGGTACGGGACGTGTAACAGCAATGTGCTCCCAGGCCCATACCTGGAGAAGGGTAGCCCCTGCCGATAGACTGCTGCCGCCAAGATAAACAATCCAATGCAAATCATGGTACAACTGGGCAAGCATGCACATGCCCCAAGCATATCTAGTCCTATGAACGACTAGACCCTCTAACACTCGACCCCATCCAAGAGATAGACCCTTTGACCTCTTATCAGGACAAAGGAATCCACCAACGAAACTTGCCAAAACTGAAGGAAGAGGAGTATATGACTCATATATATCTATCCATGGGATCCACTCTCCTGCAATATGGGGATCCTGAAAGACCCTCTGCATGGCCTCTACCCCACCAACCTCCTCCGAGTCGTGGACCACAATCTCTCCTACAAACGGTATGCGAAGGATACGCCATATATCCTCTGGCGTCACTGTCATCTCACCAGTGGGTAAATGAAAGGTGTTGTGGTCACTATGCCACCTCTCCGCCAAAGCCATCAATAAACCCCTATTAAGTCTAATATGGGGCATATCCAACAATGTAGCTAAACCACAGGAAGCAATATGCTGTCTCTCGTCAGGAGACAGTCGCGAAATCATATCAAATGGCCAGGGGAACTACTCCCGCACCTGGATCACATCCAACTGCTCCTGTACTCATGCAAAACAAAACATTTTAATCAGAATATCAAAAGATCATCAAATTTTCTAAACATTATGCTTTTACCTATCAACCTATCAAATCATCAAGGAACCCTCATCTAACAATTGGGTTCATTCATTCAGAATGCATAATTATTCCTCGCCTATCATGAGGGTAATTATTATCAATCAATATATCTCACTCATCATGAGATCAATTCCCCATCAAGATCAAACTGAAATAGATGGAATCAAAAACAAATCAACGAAAATCAAATCGCACAATGCTACCAAAAGCGCTACAAAATCAACCTAACGCGCTAAAATTTCTGGCATGCTACCAAACCCACCAGGCGCGCTACAGATCTGACCCTGCGCGCTAAAATATCTGGCGCTCTACAAAATTTCAATGACGCGCTGCACAACTAACCCTACGCGCTAAAACTTCTGACGCGCTACAGAACTTACTGGACGCACTACGCTATTGACCGGACGTGCTAAAACTATGACACGCTACAGAAAATCACGGGCGTGCTACACCGCGTTCACCACGCGCTAAAACTCTAAAAATGCATGAAAAACATCAAAAATAAAGGCGCAAATTACGAGGACGAGTTGAGGTACATACCGGAGGTCCATAGTCGGCCGGACGCTGGTAACGGCGCACACGCTCGAGTCGGTGGGTGTGGTATGGGATCAGCATCCTAGCTCTGATTGCTCTGGAGGGTCTCTATCTCAAAATTTGTAAAAGTCAATGCACAAATGACTTTTGAAAATGACCTTCGGAGCATTTATAGGCTATTTTTTTGGGGGAACTTTATGGGATTTATTTATTTCTCATTCTGAGGAATTAATTCTTGTCAATCACTGGGGCATTTACAATTTTGTCGGGAGATAAATTGTTTCTTCATCAATTCATCATCAAACCATCATAAAAATTCAAAGTTTCTGAAAATTCATAAAATATCCAAAATTCATCAATTTATCTCCCGAGGGGGCATATATCACCATCTTTTCGAAATTCATCATCTGGAACAAGTCTGGGGCATGCTTTAAAACCTTTCGTCAATACTGGCAGCCGAAGCAAAAACATTCTTTGAAACACTGTGTAAACACATCACTTCAAAGAGGGGCAAAATGTAGACACCTAAAAATGGTCTAGAGAATCCAATTAATCGAATATGCCTTATTTGATTAATTAATCTTAAATTCCTCTACTTAGTAAATAAATAGAAATATTTATTTATATTAAGTTCATTTATCAATTCTCCTATTTTTCTCTCCTAATTAAATAAACAAAATTAAAAACTTTGTTTTATTTAATTATTATCATTTTTATCACATTAATTCTCTCTTAATTAAATAAACAAAATTAAAAACTTTGTTTTATTTAATTATTATCATTATTTCTTCTATCTTTAAATTGAATACACAATTTTAATAATTCGTGTTATTTAATTTCACATTTCCTCTTAATTAAATAAAGATTGTCAAAAATCTTTTATTTAATTATCACTCTCCTTTAATTTAATAAAACCAAACCCTATAGTTTGATTTATTAAATTATTTATTCCTCATTTTTGCTAAATTTAAATAAATTAAAATTATTTAAATTTATTGCATAAAGTTTGCACTATTCCCTCACCAATAAATATTTATTTCTCACCAATCAAATTAATGGCACTACCATTCACGGGAAAGCTTCAGGGAAAATCTGCAGGAAGATCTCTCAACAACCTTCCACCCACCTTCCCTCTTATCTTGCCTGGTGTTTTCATGGGGAGAAACCATTCTCCATGATCAGCTCCTTCTTCTCATCCCATGCCTTTGGATTCTCCAGAAGAAATCACAGCCCCTCATCCCGATTTTCTGTACAATTGTGCTGTCGTGAATGCTATAAATACAGCTCTTGGGCTGCAAGAAAAGGATCCCAACGAATGTAATCTTACTCTGCAGGTTTCCAAAGCACTCAAGCATTCAATTCATCCAACAATCATCCAGCAACCATCCAGCATCCATCCAGCATCAACATTTGCAGCCATGGCTGCCATTAACATAGAGTTTGCATATTTAGATTAAAATAGAGTAGCATAATCTCATTTCTCATTCTCTAAGTGTCACTTAATAGTTTAATTAGCTTAAGAATCTGAGAGCTAAGTAAATTAGAGAAGTCTTTAGAGTTAGAGAGCAATAGGATAGCATTTTGAAGCTTTTTAGTTTAATTTAGTTTGAATTCATTGAGTTTTAGATACATTTATCTTATTTAGAAGCGTAGATGCATAGTTTAGCTTGTTTCCCACATTCTACAGCTTACAGAGTCCTGCAATGTATGAAGCATCATTAGTGCTCTTACAAGGTATAAAGTGTGTCATCTTTGAAAACTTGTCCACAACAACATACACTGAATCAAAACCTCTTGGAGTTCTAGGCAACCCCATCACAAAATCCATGCTTATTGATTCCCAAGGCCTATTAGGGATTGGAAGAGGTTGATATAACCCTGCATTAGTGCTAGATCCTTTAGCCCTTTGACAAATAGTACACTTATCGACAAAGTTTCTCACATCAGTTTGCATTTTTGGCTAATAGTAGTGCCTCTTCAACTACTCCAAGGTCTTATCCAAACCAAAGTGACCTGCAAGGCTGCCACTATGCTTTTCTTTGATTAAATTATCCCTCATTGAACATATAGGAATGCATAATTGTGCCCCTTTGAACAATAGATCATCTTGGATCAATAAATCAAGCCACTTTTCATTATTGTTGCTACAAGGCTGCCTACAACTTGCATAAATATCTTTAAAATATGCATCATCAATGTACATACCTTTCAAAGAATCCACTCCTATGCTCTTCAATTGAATTTACTGCACCATGAGAGATCTTCTACTCAATGCATCTGCCACTTTGTTAGATTGCCCCTTTTTGTGCTTAATGGTGAAAGTAAAGCCTTGCAAAAATTCAAGTCATTTCACACGCCTACTACTAAGTTTATCTTGGCTATTCAAAAATTGGAGGGCATGATTGTCAATGTACATTATAAACTCTTTAGGAAGAAAATAATGTCTCCATTTCTTTAATGCTTGCACCATTGCATACATCTCAAGATCATATGAAGAATAATTTTTCTTAGCTTCATTCAATTTTTCACTGAAAAAGGCAAAAAGTATGTTTTCTTGACTTAGGACAGTACCTATAGCATGGCTACTTGCATCAAATTCTATGGTAAAAACTTATCAAAACTTGGCAAAGTTAAAATGGGATGCTCAACAACTTTCTTTTTCAAATACTCAAAACTCCTATCAGCCTCTTTAGACCAAACAAACCTCTTTCTTTTATCACCCTTTATTGTATCAATCATAGGAGCACACACATGACTGAAACCTCTTATGAATTTTCTATAAAAACTAGCCAAGTCGTGGAAACTCCTTATCTCAACCACTAATTTTGGTTAGGCCAACTTAGGATAGCCTCACCCTTACTTGGATCCATCTTCAAAGTGCCATTGGTAACCACAAAGCCAAGGTAAACCAACTTTGTTTTCAAAAACTCACACTTCTTCAAGTTTATCATTAGCTTTTCCTCATGCAACCTTCTCAAAACCAAATCTAAATGCTGCAAATGCTCTTCTTTAGTTTTGCTAAAAACAAGAATATCATCAAGATACACTACCACAAACTTACCAATGAAAGGTTTAAGCGCCTCATTAATCAAGCACATAAAAGTAATAGGGGAATTTGACAAACCAAAAGGCATTACCATCCATTCATACAACCCTTCATTTGTCTTGAAGGTTGTTTTCCACTCATCACTGTTGATGTGTTTTTTATGCACTTCTCAACACAGGAAATGCATAGGTGCATCACCTCTCTTGAAAGACAATCTTCCACAATCAAATTGTAGAACACTATCCCAAGGTCTCTAATGCTAGGTCTTGATAGTTCTTGGAATATCTCAATTGATTTATGTGATTAGTTGGAATCACAAGGCAGACTTACGAATGAGTTACAAAGCGGGGAAGTTGGATTTGCAAATGTAGTTTCAAAGTGCTGGAAGTGAATGAACAATGGTTGTCCACTCAAAACAACAAGCTGAAACTCATCAAGTTCATCTGATTTAGCTTCATGGTGATGCTTGAGATCCTACTCTAACCAAGGACTAAAAGAAATAGCAAAAGGAGAAGGGTTAAAAAAGTTGTTCTAATCCTAAGCTATGAATGAACAGTAACAATGGTGGTTGCTACAGTAGACAAGATTCCTAAACTGAGTTTTGTTTGACCAAGAGAAACCTATAGCTACACAAAACCAGTGCAATCTTCTAAGGTCTACTGATTTTCAAATTACACATACACATCATGAACATGCAATTGAACTAGGTTGCAGCAATGACATAAAGAAGCCCATGCTAACTTTGCACAGCAGCTTGTCATCAACAAGTGCTAAAAGTATGGGCTGGAAGCTCATTAAATACTATAACAACAACACCATCATGACAACCATTCAAGAAACCAATAATAAAACTAACATAGAAGGTAGAACCATGCATGCAAGATGAGAAAAATCAAAGAGAACATCCATAAAATCATACAATGTTATCTTCTATTTGCTGTAAATGCTTTTTACAACAGCTCTCCAACCCTTACAAATGAGGGGAAAGCCGTTATTTATAGTTTTCCAAAGCCCAAATGAATGGCTAGGATTGAATTACATTAAATGGCCCAGATTTGATTTACATTAGGGTTTCACCTACCCCCCATTATCCAACAATTTTAAAATACATCTTTGTCTTTTCCCTATTTTGTCATCTAGTGCTCAGGTGTTGTAGCAATTTCATCATTTAGCTTATTGCCTTTTTACTGTAGCTGAAACTGCCTGAAAGTTGTTTTCTTAATTGATGTGTTTGCAGTGTTCTCCCTTGGATCAAACAAGCCCGTCAACAATTGGCATCAATAGATTGGTTGCCCTTGATTCAGGCGGACAACTCCCTTATGCTTTCTTCAAGGCCACCCCCTTGCATTTTTGTCCTTGACTTCCTTAGCACATGCCTTCTTCTAACGCCGACCCTGTTGGTGGGTGCTAGGGGGGAGAGGCGAACATGAAATGAATGGTGATAGGAGTGATGCGATTTTCCTTATTCAAATTTCTTAATGGGTCTCCTGACGGACCCATAGTAGGCTCCTTGAATCCTGCGTACATGAAGTGTCATAAGTGCTTTCATACACAAATCAAGGAAAACGTTAGTCAAATCTTGAAAAATCCTTGTTAGATCCATCCATGCATCATCAAAAGATCATAATATTCATATTTGGAGCTCATTTGGACCATAAACATTAATGCGGGCCCAAGGGGGTGGGCAACAAATGAGGGACAACAAATCGGAAGGGAAGTTCCTGAACTTCACAAAACTTAGCAAAACCAAGATTTTCAATTATAGCACATGGGAAAAGGGGAAGGAAGAGTGCCTAGAAAAACTTCCTTAAGATAGGACTCATTTGAAAAAAACCAGAAGCTTGGAAGGGGAAAGTTGGAGGGTCATCGCCCTTTTGAAAAGTCAATGAGCACACGATGGCCCTGAAGGAGAGTCTCAGATGGTGACGGAGGGGTGGAGTCCCAGCAACGGCAACGAAGGGGCGGAGTCCTAGAAACGGCAACGGAAGGGCCGGGTCCCGGAGGCCAGGTCACCCGGGCTCCACGGATGTTCAAAACGACCACGAAGGGATGAAGTCCCAAAAACGGCCACGAAGGGGCCGGGTCCTGGAGGCTAAGTTGCCGAGGCTCCATGAATGTTCAAAACAACCACGAAGGGACGGAGTCCCGGAAACGGCCATGAAGGGGCCGGGTCGCCGGGGCTCCATGGATGTTCAAAATGGCCACGGAGGGACGAAGTCCCAGAAATGGCCACGGATGGGATGGGTCCTAGAGGTCGGGTCGTTGGGGATCCATGGATGTTCAAAACGGCCATGGAGGGACGAAGTCCTGGAAACGGCCACAGAGGGGCCGGGTCATTGGGGCTCCACAGATGTTCAAAATGGCCACGGAGATACGAAGTCCCAGAAATGTCCATGGAGGGGCCGAGTCCCGGAGGCCAGGTCGTCGAGGCTCCACAGATGTTTCAAAACAGCCAAAGAGGGACGAAGTTCCGAAACCACCGAAACTTAACGAAACGTTGACGAAACCTTGGCAGTTCACTTAGGCACCACAAACACATCCCAAAGCCACCAAAAAGTTGTCCCCAAAGTCAAAAATGTGGAAAGCGGACCGTCAGGGGTCCACGGATGTTTCAAAACAACCAAAGAGGGAGGGAGTTCTAGAGGGAAAGTTCCAAAACCACCAAAACTTAACAAAACGTTGACGAAACCTTGGCATTTCACTTAGGCACCACAAAAACATCCTAAATCCACAAGAAACTTGTCCCAAAAGTCAAAAATGTACAAAAAAGCGAATTGAGTAATCAGGGACCAAGTCAACAGGAACAAGACAAAAGGCAGAAAGGGGACGGGGGACTTTATTTCTCCTCGGATTTGAATACCCCAAGTAGGTGAATTTGGTAAGGGAAATTTGATCGTTTGAAGGCACATGACCAATTTGGGCTTGGAAAATGGGGCATGAAAAACAAGACAGGAGCAAAGCAGCCTGTCAGGAGCGAAAAAAAGGGGGTCCCTGCCTACGGCGGGGTGTGTGTGCAAAACATGCACAACAATCACCAAGTTTGATTCTGATTTCATGATGATAGCCACTCTTGAGATCAATCTTGGAAAATTAGCATGCACCACCCAAACAATCCATTAGGTCTTCAATTCTTGGAATAGGAAACCTATACCTTATTGTAATATTATTGATGGCCCGAGAATTAGTGCACATCCTCCACTCACCACCATTCTTTGGTGCTAGGACTGTGGGAACCACACAAGGACTCAAATTTTCCCTAATCAGCCCCTTGTCAAGTAGTTCTTGCACTTGCCTCTTAATTTCCTCATTTTGTTGTGGAGTCATCTTGTAAGCAGCTTTGTTGGGAAAACTAGCCCCTGGAATGAAATCAATATGGTGCCTTATGTCCCTCATAGGTGGCAAGGTGTTAGGAATCTCATCCACCACTATTTCCTCATACTTCTTCAACAATGCTCTCACCTCTAAAGGAAACTCCTCTTTCTTTTCTGCTGAAATGACAGATTTAGGCCTTACTATGATAGTGAATCCTACATTCTCCTCTTCCAAGGTCATGCAACAAAACACTTGCACCCACAATTCTAGGGTTACCACAAGAGGCGCCATCAGATATTTAAAAGGTTGATGCAAATAAAAATAACATATTTTTCTAGAATCATTTAACTCATTATTATAAATTATAAAAATATTATGTTTATTATTAAAAAAATTCATGAAAAAATCTAAAATCCCTAAGTTAAAATGAAATAATTGTCAATGAAAATATAACATATTTTATTTACTTTTTAAATTTTAAACTATTTTTAATTTATTTAAATTCAAAATATTTTTTATTATTCTTAGGATGTTGAAAAGTGGTACAAAACCTAATACTAATATTATTTAGGTCAAAAGGTATGACATGTATGCATTTTTGTATGTTTGGCATCTTATGTCAAAACAAGCATACATTTTATATCTGACCATATTTGTCTAGCTATTTATTCAAAATTGTCTTTCAAAAGTTAAGAAATATCTTATTTTAAAAATGTATATTATAGATTAGATATATATTTAACTATCATTTTATATAAAATATTATGGTCTATACAAAGTCTTCCCTTTCATGTAATATAATCTTCTCAATTTTTTTATTATACTTTATGGAAAAAATCCTTAAATATGACTATACAACCATCAAATTTAAACTCTAGCGTTAAAATACCATTGGTGCTTTTGTTATATTTTTTTACTTTTCTTTTAATAAATCTAAAATAATGGTTCATTAGTGCACCAATGATATTTTTGCAAAGTGCTATTTGGTACATTTTTCCACCATGATCACTTTAACTTTTTACTTTTATTCTTCAATTGACATAATGGACTAGCATGGAGTTTTTGGCACTTTAGGTTCCATTTGTCTTTTTGTAAAATATAATCTCATCAATGTGATCAATTTAGAAACTAGAAACATTTTTACAAAATTTTGTTAAATTTCAATGACCTTGAAATTTGGTAAAAAATAATGCACCAAGTAGATTTTTTTGACGTTTTTGTATATTTTGTCCTTTTGTACCAAAAAGGGCATGAAAAGCCATATTTTCCTCCATTATTTGGCATGATGGTGGAGCATTATTTATGCTTTAAGTCTAAGTTTTTTTCAAAAGTTGACTATATTACTAAGTTTAGATTGAAAAGAAAATTCAAATGTAAATTTTCATAAAAATGTGAAAAAGATAGGTTTTTTTTGGCTTTCAAGTATACCTAGTGGAAATTTGGCCACACTTTCTTTTTTCAAGTTCAAACATCTTTTGTTTCTTTTCATTCTTTAATTATATCTACATTTTAATGATAATAAAGAGATTTTGTGGCATTTATTCAACTTTAATATTATATGAATAATGAAAATGATATGAATAACATCTTAAAATAATCAAAATGAGGTAGTCAAATAATATCCATGATAAGAGTGAACGGAATTATTTTATTAGAAATATACCAATTAATTATTAAAATTATCTAAAAGATTGACACAAATAAAACTAACACAACTTTTTTCAAAAAAATTCAATCATTATTAAAGATTATGAAAATCTTATATACATTTATTGATTAAAAAAATTAAAGAAAAAAAACCATTATCATTATAAATTTAACATATTCTATTTAATCTTAAAAATTAGACTACAATTTTATTTAAATTACTTTATTAACCCTCCTCTTGTAGGTCCAAAATTATAATTTATTTATTTTTATTGCCTAATGGAATAGGAAATGTTCTTTCCCATTTGTTTAGGTGTTTGTGTCATTTTCTTTTATCAACAATAATTGCATGATGTATGTGGACTGGACACTTCACTAGCTTCATTATTTATGTGGGCTCTATCATTTATTTGAATTTGGAATTTATATTTTTCAAGCATGGTTTTTCAATGCATCTTAAATTACATTTAGAATTTGTGCTTTGGAAAGGGTCTTTCAATGGTAATAATATTCATTTATGTAGTTCTTAAAGTCTTTCATTACTCAATTTCAATTTCAAGAGCAATATTTTCCTATCCCTCTTAATTATTGGAAAAGCAATTTTGTGAGATATTTTGAATTGAAAGGAAACACATTAGGTATGAATATGATATTTATATGTAAAACAATATTATTCAACATTCAATAATCAAAATTCAATAATTATTCAACATTTGTGATGGTAGAAATAAGCATTGGCAAGTTGAATAAATTATGATTAATTTTTTTAAAAATTTGATTAGAATTTCTATCTACGTAAGAAGTTAAAGTTTTTATAGATTCCCAACAACATATATTATCTAGCATATATGAAGGATTGATATAATTGTGTGGTTGGTGGAGCCCACAAACATCCATCACATTTATGTTTTTCAGGCTTGGGCTTTCAATAAACCCTAAATCAAATTCAAATTACATATGACTCAATTCAGAAATTAAAATTCTCAACATACACATGGAACCACACTACCTATTATGGAGAATACATATAAAAAGAGAACCAATAATGTTGTTGAGTTGTTGCTCATTTGGACCATAGCGAGGACTCAAACCAAGGACCTTCCATTTTTTCTATAAGATCTTACACCAATGTGCATTCAGATTAGAGAACATTCTCCTTGTCAATACTGCTCCAAGAGCTACATTATACAAAGAAATCCTCTTAATTCTAGTACCACCATCATTCTTGCATTGCCTTGTTGTATCTAATCAACCAATTGGATCCTTCTATTGTCATTGGAGCCCTCCCACAAAAAAAATCATGATCTCAACAAAGTTCTTTGAAGGCCCATAGGAGAAAATGTAAGAGAGCCCATGAGTTAGTGAATAGGAGGAGAATTAAGATCCTTGGATGAAAGGAACAACAAGACTAATGGTTGTGTGGCAGTTAGAGAAGGAATAGTTCGAGGAAGAATGTCAACCAACATGTAGGTAGAGGCTGCAATTGTTCAGTAAAGTTGTATCTAGTGGAGGAAGAAAGGATTCTGGAAGGTGAAGATCAGGCCAGCATGAGGGAGATGAAGAGTTGGACAAACAGTGAGGCAATGGAATTTATTGTAATGTTTTCTCATGAAATTGAAATAAAGATATTTTTTATTTGTTTTCAAATTTGAATGAATTGTTTAGTGGAATTGTAATCAATTCAAATCAACACAAGTTATTGTCAATTTGGGATTTTATTGTTTACAGAGTCTTGTGTAATCTAAGTTTATGGAATTGGGATGAGTTTTGTTTTCATCTTCATCATCATCCAAACTAGACGCAAAACACAAAGTGTTGACAACTACGGATGTATCTCCTATACACATAAAATATAAAAGGCATAATTTTAAAGTAGATAAAAATTTGAAAAATAATGAAAATGAATAAGAATATAATTATTTAAATATTTGAAAGAAATAAAATAAAACACTAAAGGAAGAATCTAAAAAATATATCACTGGTGTTGTTTCTTCTCCAATAAAACCATATAAACAAAAAAAGGGAAGAAAATTGTTTTTGTGGTTATTGAGGGGCTTGCCTCAATCAAACCTCATTTTGGTATTTATATCCCCACACACAACCAAGATTTTTTTATATATTTGAATAAATTATTTGCTTTGAATTAAAAAATGAGAATAATTGAAATAGAGATAAGAATCTTAAAGACACTATGCTAGCACTTAGAATTTTATAAATGGAATTGAGAGATAAAAATTAAGGAGAAAGGGAATAAAATCACAAGAACAAAATCACTTGGAAGCTTGCTAAAAACTCCCAAGAAGACTTTTATTTCCTTGCTTCAATTGTTTACCACAATCTCATGAAGATATTACTTGGAAATGATATAGAAATCACATCTAGAGAGTTGGTATGGCTATATAGCTTGCTATTTTTTCTTGAGAAGGACATAGATTTTTAGAAAAATGTAGAGTGAGTAATTGAGAATAAAACTCAAACTTGAAACACCAAAAGGGTAAGTTTAAATTCAGACTATAGGTTAGAATCACACACAAATCTATTACTTCCTAAATTGTTAGTGAGACAAAGAGAAATTTATGCTCAAATGACCAATAGAATGATGAATTTTCATGGGATGTTAGCTCATCATGAAATTGTCCATGTCTTGCCCTCGCACCTAAGAAGATTCAAACTTAGAAAGCCTAGATCATCATAAAAATGTTAGAGATACAAAATCCAAGTGCTAACATTTTCTATTTAAGATACTCTATATTATAATGTTGAAGTGAGGACTCGATGTAGTATGAAATTGTAAGGGTGTGGTATTTTGACACTATATCTCACCCCACTTTAGCATGCATATGGTCTAAAATAAATATATATGCTAAAGTAAATGCAAAAAATATTAAATTTACCCAAGGATACTATAGAGGATGTAAAATATTTAAATGATATGGATATGCCCCCAAATTTGAAGACATACAAAACAACCAAAATATCCTACACAAGATATGAACATTATGTAAAAATTTCACAAATAAATATGGTAGCTGAATATTAACTAGAAAATATACTATGCATAAAACAAAAACACGATGCAAACATTCACACATAAAAATATACAAAGATAAACAATCAATAAAATAAAGGACCAAATGAACATTAAGAAGACATACAAAGGAGTATTTTTTGGTGATGTGTAGCTAGAATAAATAACAAGTATGGCTATCAAGTTGTGTTATGCTAGATTCGATACAATGCTTTTGATCAACCATAGGTACTACAAACTACGTTATAGGATAACCATGGAAAGAGGTAGGACATATGAGGACCCATAGGGTATCAAGTCTCATTATTATAGGTGGCTCATATGGTACCAATACCATGAAGATTGAAAATATTAGCAATTCTCTAGAGATTACAAAAGTGAATTGAGTGCAATGAGAGCCCCCCCTTAAAATAATTGCATAATGCAAAGAGAAAAAAATATTTTTAATAAAAAGAGGGAAAGAGAAAGGTTCTTAAGATAGGAACCTACAAGTATGTTGTAATCATGAAACAAATAATATTGTGCTCATGGTATGACATCATATAATATAGGGATGTCACATAAACACATACATCACTTGAAACACATACACACACTTAGGGATCCACAGGCTTGGGGTCATTATAAATGTGAAAGTAATCATAATTATGTATATCATCAAAAAAAAAATGTAATTTTATCATTCCCCAAGCCTTGCGGAACTACAAGTGCAAAGAAATAAGTGCATAAAAATAAATAAAAATTTTGGGTCAACATGGAAGAGGCTTAAATTCCTTAACACCTTGTATCGTTGCCAAAATTCCAAATACAATATTCAATAAAAAGAAGTATTTAGATACAAATAGAGGAATTTCACAACATTTTTAATTTCCTTGTATCCATGTACTTACAAGTGTATCATGGGTCCTCCATGAGAGATTAACAAACATAAACAAGCATATACAAGGATCACCAAAAAAATAAGAAAACACCTAGAGTTTAAAGCTATGAAGGTATTGCTCTAAGGGTCTTCATCAAACAATACATTGTTCTCCCAATATTGATTATAAAGGGAGGGAGGATGAACCTACAAAGGGAGAATGGTTAGGTTAGTATCAAGCATCTCACCTGTAGCAAGAGCTAAAGAATTAGTTTCAAGTATAGTACAACAATCCTGGAAAGATTGTTGAAAACTTCAAAATATTCATGGACTTGAACAAATTCTCCTCAAGAGAGGAGGTGGGTGAGTCATTATTACGATAGGTAACAAGAGGAATATCACTACTTACATCCTCAATGAGAGCAAGGATATAAGTAGTGTTGATGGTTTGAATAGCATTGCAATAGTTAAGTAGAATATTACTTTTCTACTCTCCTGAAAGAGAAATAATAACACATGGATATCTAACTCCCAAGGTCCTGGTAATCGCTTCTCGACTGTGCTGATTTCACTCAATGGTTGATGTGAACTATAATGTTCAAGGGGCCTGTTGGTGTTGAGCTTCTGGATTGTTCTAAGATTAAACATAAATTCAAACCTACTTTAACTGGGGTTTTAAAGAAATAGAAAAAGATAAATCAAAGCTTTGGAATTGAAGAGAATAGTAATTCATCCAACTTAACCAGACTTGTTACCTTTCACGGAATTCCTGACTAAACTGCAGAACAAAATTGACTTGTGATTAACACACAATTTCATTCATTCACAATGCTAATTTCAACAGCAGATTGCAAATCGCTATTTAAACAAAACATAAAATAAAACTTCATTCCTTGAAAGCTTCTCAAATCAAATGATTAACCCAAGATAAATACCATTCTGGAACACAACATGAAGTAGATTTAAATCTGGTTGCTTCTACTGTTAGTGAAACAAATAAGCAACATTTACAAATCTGGCACAATCACTAGTGTATAGAAAACCTATGTCTTCAGATTGTTTCCATCTATACTAAGAAAACTTGAAAGATACATCCCTGCCTTCTGTCGAATCTAACTCTTATTCTACTGCTACTCTAAGTTTTCTCTACTGCTATTAGTTTCTAAAAAATCTCCCTCTATCTTTTCTAAAACTCCTACTGTCCCTACTTTTTCTACCTATCGTCCTTTTTTTACAAAGAGGAAAAAATGCCATATATACAAAATGTCTCAAAAATAATGTGTTGGCCCCTATTTTTAGGGTTTACAAAATATCAGCCTCCAGAAAGGGTCGGCCCCTAGATCTTTTGGAATGAAGTTAATGTTGCATTCAATGTGCATCCCTGTGTCCATGTTGGTGAAAGATCGCCCTCAGGAGAAGCCTTCAGATCTTTTACAACCACCACATTAACTTCATGGCCTCTGTGTCCATCTTTGAACTTCCATCAGAACTGCTTTGAATGTTCTAAAGTATTATCATAAATGGTGATCTACCCTTGCCAGTAGAGATCACAACTGTCACTGAGACTCGTGGCCTTTTCTTTCTTTTTGCCTGCTTCTCGCTCCAGATCTTCCTACAAGTTGATCATCCTCTGGAGGCAGCATCTGACTTTCTATCTAGATCCAAACACCATTGTTCTCAAGCCGATCCATCAGCTCATTCACAGAGCAGATCCACACTAGTCACATTCTGTCAATCTTCTTCACAGAGGTAGTCAATCAGTCAAACGGCCCATGGTTTGCTTTTAGTTCTCTCTGATTGGGTGAACACATTCCACGTGAGATTCTCAAGCAGTCAAAATTTGTTCACACTGAATCACATGTTGGTGAGACACTAATTGCGTCTCCCCGATGCGATTATACATCATAGTAGCCATCGGCGTAGAATACAACGAACGGAAAGACCTCATATCGAGTTGCACAAGTTATATCAATATCACAAAAACCATCGGAAAGACAATCGTTATCGGTCAGAGGTCATAGCAAGTTCCCATCAGTCACACCGATATCCCTTTTCATTGGAAAATCCATCCCTATCGGCAAGACTCTTCATTGTCAGCAAGACTTCTTGTCGAATGCAAACTCTCGGCGATGAGTCCTACCGCAGCCACATATCTATCGATGAGACTCTATTTTCTCGACAGGACCTCATATCGAGCCCTTCACGTTACACCGAAGGCACAAAGTATATTGGCAAGATATCATGCCAAGCTCCTCCATTCTCCCCGAGCTCATTTCATTTCGGCAAGACCCTGCTTGGTCAACGAGACCTTTTGTCAAGCTCAAAATACTACGCCGAAGGGAGAATCCCTTGGCGTGACTAACAACCATTGACGAGACATCTCCCCGATGACACCTCTTTTCGCTGAGACCTCATATCAGTCGGGAAGACTTCTCCCCGAACCCAAATTCTTTCGTCGATGCTAGCCTTGTATGCAACGGTTGGCGAGACACCTCCCCAAGTGGAGAGACATATAAAACCTCACGACAACTGAAATGTCTAGGCGACCGATGGATTCCAAATGAATAAAACACACTACTAGTCAACAAGACATCTGAAAGGTCTCAGGGACCTTCTTCAGGATTTTTATGCTAAATCCGATTGTGGTATGCTTCCCAACTAAGTTCCTTGAGAGATATCTTCAGATGAATAATTCAATCCTACAAAACAAATGCCTCCATTATTTCTCAAAAGCATATAAAATGTATTATTTATGATCATTTCATTAAATTTTTAGCAAGAAGAAAAACAACTCAAGTTGAGGCAAAACCAAAATTTGACAAAACAAAATACAAACCCAAGAGGGAAACAAAAGAATTCCAAAGATCCAAACAAACAATGAAAGGCGACGAAAGAAAAAAGAAAAGGGGGATCCATTTTGTTCCAAAATAAAATGGGGTGGTTATGCAAGGCATAACAAATGGCGACTCGGCTAGAAAAATGGTTTAACCATTTTCAAGAGACTGAAGGATTCAACTACCCAGAACTCCTGGTTTATGAACATCACAACTCCAGTTGGGTCAGTTTTAACAACCAAGGCTGAGCTAGGATCTCAAATGTAAATCAACAGTGGCTACCCCTGAATCTATGTGTGTGCTTGATGGTGCATCATCCTTTTATAAAGTTCTCCTCATCTTTTGAACAACAATGTGCAAGGTCTAAACTACATGAGTTGATTCCTTTTGGTTGTTGTGCAATGATATCCTGGGCATTGCTCTGCTGCCAGTCAGGCTTCCATAGCCCCGACGGAAATACCTCTAGTTTTCTCACAGCATTGCTCTACTACCAGTCAGGCATCCATAGCCCCGATAGAGATACTGGAATCACCCATTCATATTGAGTCTTCCCTTATTTTAGATAGTTCTCTTTTTTTTTCTCTTGGAGTTTCAGATATTTCACTCAATTTTTTCTCAATATGTAAGATGTCAGACATCTGTTCCTGGTTGAAAACTACCATGGACCTCATAACAACACTTGGGAGATTAGATTTTTCACTCAAATCTTACAACACTATCATCCTAGGACAAATATACCATTACAAAGGAGATGATCTTGATGATTTGTGACAGATTCAGAGGTAGCTAATGAAGATTGTTTACTTTGCACCTTGTTTTCAAGACTTTCCACAACTCTTATTGACAATGGGCATAAAACAACGAATTTAGGACAAAATATTACAATCAGAAAACCTGAAAATATCTAAACCACTTCTCTCTTAATAACCAAAGTATACTTTAGATAACAACCCATCATTTCAAGATGGAAAGAACAGAGAAACCCCAAAGAAAAAAATAAGACAGACACAAAAGAACGAAGGAAACAAAAAGACAGAAAGAAAGAACAAACAAACAACAACAAAACTATTTACAAATAGGAAAGAAAATTATTTACATAAAGAACAACAAACTATTCACATAGAGAACATAATTATTTACATACAGAGACTATTTACAGGCAGAAACGCAAAAACTACTTACATAAAGAAAAACCAATTATTTACATAAATGCATAGCCCAGCAAGAATACCAAACTTCACGATTCAAAATAATGTTTAAGAAATTGTCCATTGACAAGCAATGGAATAGGTTCTCCTGTTAAACTACTTAGTCGAAAGGCATTTGCCCCTAGGATCTCAGCAATTTGATAGGGACCCAACTAGAGCTTATCAAATTTCTGGTGGTTGTCCTTCTTTTCATTAGCTTTATCCCATAGCAGCACAAGGTTTGATATTCTAAAAGCCTTAATTTTGGCTCTTTTGTCAAACCAACGTTTGACAACGGCCTGGTGCCTAAAGAATTGCTGCAAGGCGGCATCCCTCTGCTCTTCTAATTTCAACAAGGAAACTAATCTTACTTCTATACTATCATCATTGGAGTAAAATTTCTGCATGAACTCAAGGATAGGTATTTGCAAGTGAATAGGGAACACAGGCTCTTTTCCATACACTAGTTTAAATGGTGAAGTCTTTAAAGTAGCCTTGATCCTAGTTCTATCTGCCCATAACGTGAATCTCAACTAGGTATGCTAGTCCTTAGGATTGTTCTCTAAAAATTTTTTAATTACCCCTAAGATATTTTTATTAGTTGACTCTACAACTCCATTTCCTTGTGGGTAATAGTTTGAAGAATACTTTAAAACAATTTTGTGATCATAAGCCCATGAAATGAACTCAGCAGAAGAAAAGGAAGAGCCATTGTCACATACCAATGCGAAGGGTACTCCAAACCTAGTTGTGATGCATTCGGTGAGGAACTTGATCACTACCTCTGTTGTACTATTCTTGCAAGGTATAGCTTATGTCCATCTTGTGCAGTAATCAGTGGCAGTCAAAATAAATTTGTGTCTTGCAGAAGAATTTGGGTTAATTACCCCAATAAAGTCCAGCACCCATTGGGAAAATGGTCTTACCTCGTAAATAAGCTACAGTGGCATGGTTGGATGGCATTCTTTTGATGTAGAAATTTTGCATATGTGACATGTTCTTACATGTTTATGGGAATCTTTGAACACACACGGCCAGTAGTAACCCGATCTGAGGATCAAATGTGCTAACGAATCTGCAGACCCATGACCTGTGCCATGTTTCCCATGAAATTCTGCAATCACATGCTTAGCCTCTTGTTGATCGAGGCATCGTAGGTAAACTCCCTCAAAATTCTTCCTGTACAACAATCCTCCTTTGAGCATATAATGAGAGCTTTTCATTCTCAGCGCTCTCCTCTGAATTGTATTCATTCCCTCTGGGCACCGATTGTTGAGCATGAAATAGATGATATTGGCATACCAAGGGTCATTGGAAAATGAATGTGTTGTGTATTGTTGGAAAATAATGTTCTCGCCAGCATCAGCTATGGATTTAGATAGGCCCAGACCTCAGACAAGTTTCATAGGGCGTATCTCCAGATCGAACTCTTGCAAAATGGCCATCCATTTCCCCCTTCATTCTCCCAACTTGCTCTGCATGAGTAGAGACTTCACAGCTGTATCAGGAACTACAGTAATGATTTGACTTCATAGGATGTAATGTCTGAACTTCTTGACAGCTCTAACCAATGCAAAAGCTTGTTTTTAAAGAAGCGGGTATTTGACTTCAGCATTCATAAATGGAGAACTCATGAAGGCAATTGGCCTCTCATCTCCCTCTTCTCTTCGTTGAGTTAGGATAGCTGCACAGGAATGTTCAGAAGAAAAAGAATAAATATAGAATGGCTTCAAGTAGTCAAGGCTGGTGAGGACTGGCACTTCTGAAATGGATAGTTTGACTTGAGAAAACATGGCCTTTGCCTCATTACTCCATTCTATTGCAGCATCTTTCTTCATCATTTCATTTAATGGTTTTACAATTTTTGCAAAACCCATGATAAATTTTCTCACAAAGTTGATCTTTCCAAAGAAAGATCTCATCTCCTTCTTGCTTCCTGGCCTGGTTATCTTCAGAATGGACTCAAATCGGTCTAGATTGATCAATATTCCCCTTTCTGAGATTATGTGTCCCAAAAGCTTCCCTTCAAAAACCCCGAACACACACTTTTTAGGATTCAAGGAGATGCCATACTGGATACATCTTTCAAGAACTTTAGCTAAGTCTGCGGCGTGGTTCAGTCTATCTTTAGAGAATACCATTAGGTCATCCATGTAAACGATGATGCATTTTCCAATCAGATCTTTGAATGCTACATCCATGGCACGCTGAAAGGTTGCTCCAGCGTTTATCAAACCAAATGGCATCCTTATGTAAGAAAATGTTCCCCACTTAGTAGTGAAGGATGTCTTCATTATGTCTTCATAGTTAACCATCACCTGATTGTATCTAGAATAACCATCCAGGAATGATATCATCTGAGACCCATTGACAGTTTGCAAGACTTCATCCATAGAAGGGAGTGGGTAGTTGTCCTTTTCTAAAGCTCTGTTCCGATTCCTGAAATCTACACATAGCCTAATCTCTCCATTTTTCTTACGGACTGGAACCAAGTTAGCCACCCATGTTGAATGTCGTACATGGAAGATTATTCTTGCAAAAAGCAATTTCTAAACTTCTTTAAAGATTAGTAATTCGATCAGGGCATTGACAGGACGTTGTTTCTGCCGAAATGGTTTAGCTTCAGGCCTCAAAGGAATAGTGTGAGTCATAACAAAAGCCTTAAATGTCTTTAGATCTTCATACCCCCAAGCTATTGCAGCAATGTCCTTCTTCAGTGCTCGTAGTATATCATTTCTGATTGCTTCAGGGTAGGCTTTCCCTATGTAAACATTTCTTTCTGGGCCAGAATTAGCTAGGTTAATAGTTTCATATTCACCTCCTTTATCTTTAGCTGATATCTTCTCCTGAGCCCTTGGGTCTGAATCAAAAATTCTTTCCAAGGCCACCATTCCCTTGGGAATTCTATTACTTTTTAAATTGAGGACCCCCTCTGTATCGCAATCTTCAGGGTTCAAATCTCCTTGATCCCTATTGGACTCATCAATGATCTGCCCTTCAAAAACATCTGAACTTTCTAGAAAAGCAAGGATATGTCGATCATCATCAAAAACTTGAAAGTTCCTGACATTATCAGGAATAGCTGGGGTGGATATCAATTCTACTAAGAATCTTTTAAGTGTGGAGCCTTGCATGGGTTCTAGGCTACTTGCGGCAACAGCTAATGAATCAACTATTTGATTTTCTTCTCTAGGGATTAAACTAATCCCAAAAGCATCAAAGTCCTCAATCAGGTTCCATACCTGATTTCTATATGCTACCAGCCTTTTATTGTGACATGTGTATTGGCTGTGCACTTGCTTAATAACCACTTATGAATCCCCTTTAACCATTAATCCAGTAAATTTCTTCTTATGTGCAAACATCATCCCACGAGCTAGAGCTTCATATTCTGCCACATTGTTAGTGCATCTAAACTGCAACCTGTAAGAAGCAAAAAAAGTTTTCCCTTTCAGGCTGGTTAATTCAATCCCAACACCATAGCCTATATTAGATTTGGATCCATCAAACGTGAGGGTCCACAGCTGATCATGAGCTGGAGTTGATCTTTTTGAGGTTATTATGGGCATTTGGATAGAATGAGCCATAGGTGGGCTACTTGATCTTTTGCATCAAATATGGGGGACGGGTGTTCAATAGGTTCCTCAGGTGTAATTTCCAGTTCATGCACAGATATATCATATAATTTGTGTCTACCCTTCTGACGGTCACTTACATCTTTGATCAATCCCTTGGGTTCTGGTATACTTGTGAGTGCAGGGATATCAAGGAAACCTTGGGGTTGTTCCTCATAGCTATGTTGGTTTGGAAATGTGACTGGGGTAAGTTCAATTTGAGGAGGGACTTCCTTTGAAGGTATACTATCCCTAGTTAACATTACTGCATCTTTGGCTTTAAATGAGAAGTGATCTATAACAGTCTCAAGGGGACTTAAGCTAGTTTCCTCAGCCTAGGAAACATGATTTAAAATGCTAAGGTAGGGTTGGCAGGTTAATTCCGAATGATTTTGATAGTGTATCCTACACTAATTAGGGAGTAAAAGACTTTGCAAGTCGATATCTTCTCCTAAGACCAGTTGATCTTGTTGCAGTTTCTTGATCAATGCCTATTGATTTTCATTAATTGTGGAATCAAGGAACTTTTGTGTTAACAAATCTTTGGTATCAAGAACTAAAAAGGTCAAAATTTCTTCTCTTTTATAAACCCCTATCTCGGTCTCAAAATAAGCTAGCTCGTTGGGACAATCATACTCAGTGATGATATGCTTGAGGTGAGGTTCACTTTCAATCCTAATTTGTGTAGGAACTCCCCTCCATGGTAGCCACATATGTGAAAAGTCGAGGGAGAGATATCCTCCCATACTTTTCATCAAATTTGTGCTCAACAACATACCATAAGTCTTAGGAATGTCTACTACTTGAATATCTATATTGGTTAAAATCCTGGGGTCAGACCCTACTTGCACGTGTATATTTCTCAACTCTCCAACTACATTAACCTCTATTTTGTCAAGCTGGATGACCTTCTTATTTGTTTGGATAGGCTTCAATCCCAATTTCTTGCATACAAAAAATGGCAAACATTGCCGGAAGCCCTTGAATCTAGCAAACAATTATGTAGATTCTTCCCACAAATTCTTAAACTTAAATGAAATGGTGGGGTACCTACCTTGCTTCTGTACAAAGCTGTGTTCATATCTGCAGTAGGTTCCACCTTGTTTTTCCCTTTTGATTTATTAGCTTGCTCCAAAGCTTTTAGCACTATCTCTCGTTGAGCAAGGCACCACTTTAGGATGTCAAAATATGATAAAGAGGTTTTTTGTCTCTGCATCTCATAAACAATATCAAATTTTGTGTTATAGCTTGCATTACCTTTGAAAACACCAAATGAATTACCTTTGTTATAGAAGTTGGGTGGACATTTTGGTGGAGGAGGGTTATTATCAGCACTTTGATTCAAAGGCACCATGTGATTAGGTGGTGTTGATGTAGTGAACGAGCCCTTATTCTAATTTCTTAGGAAGTGTCCTCCCTTTGTCTAAAAGGCTTGGGCATCATACATATCTTCCTCTGGTCCATTCTCACTCTGCATTGGGAATGAAGGTTCTTCTTCAAAGAGGTCATAAGTCATTGTTGTATCTACAGAGCCACCTTCTTTATTTGAATTCCCTTGGAACGTTTGGGCATCTACCTGTGCCATCTTGAAAACTTTCTCCATTTTAGGGAAGTTTACCTCAGAATGAGTTGCAGTATCATGCAGCCTGCACCAGTTAGTCATAAAATTAAGGTCAGCCACATTTGTAGTATGTGACCTTTCCTCAGTAGCTTGATAATTGTGGGAAACTCCACCATTATTTGGCCCTATATTCCATTGTCGGTTGTTATTTGGCCTCTAGTTATATCCTCTATTTTGATTTTGACAGCCTTGGTTAGGGGAATTTTGGCCTTGATAACCCCTTTGGTTGTGATTGTAGCTGTTCTGATAATTACATTGGTTGTTATTGCTCTGATTAGGATAATTACCTTGGTTTTGAGAGGGGTTCAATCTAAGCTGAGCCATGTCATTTGTGACTTGAGATAGAGTTTTCTTTAAGGTATCTACCTCATTTGTGAGTTGGACTATCTTTTCACTTTCAACACTCTTAGCAAAAGGTGGATGACCAAAATGATTTGGTGTTCCAACTTGGTTATGGTGACCATGTGGGTTGTGATGAGCCTGTGATTGTTGAAAGAAGTCAGGAGCTCCATTGGCAAAGAATGGAACAGGGGATTGAGTCTACAACTCAGACATAGGTCCATAATAGGAAGGAGACATCCATGGGACAGTATTGAATAAAGGGGTTGGGCTAGACATCTGATACCCCATTGAAGGAAAACCTCCTCCCAAACTTCCTTGTTGAGAGCTAATTTGTTGTTGCAGCTTAATGGCTAGATGATAGACTTTAGACAGGGAATCAATATCTGTCGGTTGATATGTCCTTTGTAGGAATAATCCAATCAGAGGGTCTATAACTCTAAAGTATGCTTGAATGGCACTGTTCTTAGCAACTAGATAGGGGTCTTGCAGTCTCCTATACATTCGTTGAAACTTGGTATTAAACAAGGGCAAAGGTTCACCTGGCTCCTTCCTAATGGTAGAAAATTGGTGGAACAAAATGGCTGGATCCATGTAAATCCTAAATTGATTGATGAAAGCATTCTCCAGGTCTATCTAGCTCAAAATAGAGTGCTGAGCAAGATTTAGGTACCAGTTGTACGCCATATCCCCTAAGGAATAAGGGAACAACCTACAAACTACATCATGGTGAGCTATCTGAGCTCTGGTACAAGCGTCCTTAAAAGCTTGTATGTGCTCTTCAGCACTCCTTGATTTGCCATGAATGTATTTGGGATAGAATTTATCAGGATTCTTAGGCATATCATGAAAGCCTCCAGGAATAGTCCCCAATGGAGAGGGATTATTCTAAAAAAATGCCATTGGTAGTGGTGGTGGTTGAGCCAGCTGTTGGGTGGGTTGAACTAGTTGTGATGGCACTTGAGATGGATTCGGTGGTGGCTTGATAGGTATCCACTGGGGTATTGGTGAGAAGCCTGGTGGAGTGAGCAGGACTGACAAGGGTGGTATGATGGTTGCCCCAACATTGTGACTCTTGTGTCTTATTGGGGTCTTGAGTTCTATCAAAGGAGGTGGATTTTCAGTTGAACGAAGAACTCTACGAGACCTTCTGGTGAGAAAAACCCAGTATTATCTAGTTTTCTCTTCTGGCCCTCCTTCTAGCGCCAATTCTCTATTGATGGTCTGAATAGCACAGCAACAATTAAGTAGAATATTACTATTCTACTCTCCTAAAAGATAAAGAATAACACATGGATATCTAACTCCCAAGGTCCTGGTAATCGCTTCTCGACTGTGCTGATTTCACTCAATGGTTGATGTGAACTATAATGTTCAAGGTGCCTACTAGTGTTGAGCTTCTGGATTGTTCTAAGATTAAACATAAATTCAAACCTACTTTAACTAGGGTTTTAAAGAAATGGAAAAAGATAAATCAAAGCTTTGGAACTGAAGAGAATAGTAATTCATCCAACTTAACCAGACTTGTTACCTTTTAAGGAATTCATGACTAAAACTGTAGAACAAAATTGACTTGTGATTAACACACAGTTTCATTCATTCACGGTGCTAATTTCTGTAGCAAATTACAAATCACTATTTAAACAAAACATAAAATAAAACTTCATTCCTTGAAAGCTTCTCAAATCGAATGATTAACCCAAGATAAATACCATTCTGGAACACAACATGAAGTAGATTTAAATCTAGTTGCTTCTACTGTTAGTGAAATAGATAAGCAACATTTACAAATCTGGAACAATCACCAGTGTATAGAAAACCTATCTTCAGATTGTTTCCATCTATACTAAGAAAACTTGAAAGATGCATCCTTGCCTTCTGTCGAACCTAACTCCTATTCTACTGCTACTCTAAGTTTTCTCTACTGCTATTAGTTTCTAAAAAATCTCCCTCTATCTTTTCTAAAACTCCTACTATCCCTACTTTTTCTACCTATCGTCCTTTTTTTACAAAGAGGCAAAAATGCCATATATACAGAATTTCTCAAAAGGAATGCCCTGGCCCCTATTTTTAGGGTTTAAAAAATATTAGCCTCCAGAAAGGGTCGACCCCTAGATCTTTTGGAATGAAGTTAATGCTGCATTCAATGTGCATCCCCGTGTCCATGTTGCTGAAAGATTGCCCTCAGGAGAAGCCTTCAGATCTTTTACAACCACCGCATTAACTTCATGACATCCGTGTCCATCTTCGAACTTCCATCAAAACCGCTTTGAATGTTCTAAAGTATTATCATAAATGGTGATCTACCCTTGCCAGTAGAGATCACAACTGTCACTGAGACTCGTGGCCTTTTCTTCCTTTCTGCTTGCTTCTCGCTCTAGATCTTCCTACAAGTTGATCATCCTCTGGAGGCAGCATCTAACTTTCTATCTAGATCTGACCACCATTGTTCCCGAGCCAATCCATCAACTCATTCACAGAGCAGATCCACACCGGTCGCATTCTATTGATCTTCACAGAGGTAGTCAATCAGTCAAACGGCCCATGGTTCACTTTTAGTTCCCTCTGATTGGGTGAACAGATTTCACGTGAGATTCCCAAGTAGTCAAAATTTGTTCACACTGAATCACATGTTGGTGAGACACTAATCGTGTATCCCTGATGCGATTATACCTCATAGCAACCATCAGCGTAGCATACGACGCTCTACAAGACCTCATGTCGAGCTGCACAAGTTATATCGATATCACAAAAACCATCGGCAAGACAATTGTTATCAGTCAGAGGTCATAGCGAGTTCCCATTGGTCACACCGATATCCCTTTTCATTGGAAAATCCATCACTATCGGCAAGATTCCTCATTGTCAGCAAGACTTCTTGTCGAATGCAAACTTTCGGCGATGAGTCCTACCGCAACCACATATCTATCGGTGAGACTCTATTCTCTCGGTAGGACCTCATATCGAGCCCTTCACGTTACATCGAAGGTACAAATTATGTTAGCAAGAATACCACCAGTCGGTGAGATATCATGCCGAGCTCCTCCATTCTCCCCGAGTTCATTTCATTTTGGAAAGACCCTGCTTGGTTGGCGAGACCTTTTGCCGAGCTCAAAATACTACGCCGAAGGGAGAATCCCTCGACGTGACTAACAACCATGGGTGAGACATCTCAATTCTTTCGGTGATGCTAGCCTTGTGTGCAATGGTCGGCGAGACACCTCCCCAAGCGGAGAGACATATAAAACCTCATGGCAACTGAAATTTCTGGGCGACTGGTGGATTCCAAATGAATAAAACACTACCAATTGGCATGACATCTAAAAGGTCTCAGTGACCTTCTTCTTCAGGAGTTTTATGCTAAATCTGATTGTGGTAGGCTTCCCAACTAAGTTCCTTGAGAGATATATTCAGATGAATAATTCAATCCTACAAAACAAATGCCTCCATTAGTTCTCAAAAGCATATAAAATGTATTATTTATGATCATTTCATTCAATTTTTAGCAAGAAGAAAAACAACTCAAGCTGAGGCAGAACCAAAATATGATAAAACAAAATACAGACCCAGGAGGCAAATGAAAGAATTCCAAAGAAAAAACAAACAACGAAAGGCGGCGAAAGCAAAAAGAAAAGGGGGACCCATTTTGTTCCAAAATAAAATGGGGTGGTGATGCAAGGCATAACAAGTAGAAGTAGGGACTTCCTCTATGAGAAGAATAGATGTAAATTTTTCTAGAGGTGGAGGAGAAGGTGGATTAAGCTTTTGTATACAATATGATGGAGTGGGATAGTGTTCTACTTTTATTTTTGGAGGTGGGTGGGGGATATCAATATCTATGGTGGTAGCACAAATAATTTCAAGGAATAATTGATGGCAAGTGTAGATAGGGTTTAAAATTCAGGGAGTATGCATGAATCAATAATAGCAACCACAAAACTATCTAATCCAAGCAATAAGACCCTAATCCAACAATGAAGTACAAATGAACATAAAAATCACAATAATAATTCCGCAAACCTCAATCTCTATGTCATAATTGAATCACCTCCATTTCTCTTCTCCATTTTTCTTTATTTGTTCTCAAATATGTAGTATGCAATATAATCAATGAGCTTTATGTTGACAATTGATAGCTTGATCTCTTGATAGAAAAACTTCAAAGATTGTGGTTAACCTTGAAATGAATACAATGTCTTGTTTTTATAGAAATCCCAACTCAAATGAAGGGCTAAGATGAGATGATGATGTATGGCGATTAATGGAAAAGGTTGATTGAGACAAGGATAGGGATGAATGGACCAAAACTCAAGAAAGTAGTTGAGATTTAGGGCTTAGCTAGGAAAAGGATAAATTAAATAATAAGAAACATTATTTAATTTAGGGAAGGGTGAGATGAAAAATTAAATAATAAAGATATTATTTAATTATAGAAGAAGAGGTGGAATGCTAAATATTAAATAATTAAAAATAATTATTTAATAAAGGAAGTTGACAAATGACAAATAATTAAATAATTAAAATAATTATTTAATTATGGAGATAAGGATGTGATAAATAATTAAATAAATAATATTTTTTTAATTCTAGATAGAAAAGGATAAGCTAGTGATGTAATTTAAATAAAAATGGTATTTATTCAAATTAATCAAAGGCATAAAATGACAAAGTGAATTAATTAAATAATTAGGAATTATTTAATTAATAGAGGAATTATGACATTAGAGAATAATTAAATAATTAAAATTATTTAATTATGCTAGGAGGAAGGAGAATCGGTGATAAAATGTTGCTTGTAGGCTTGGGACATTTTTCAATGTCTACAACAAGTATGATAGAATAGAATAAGAGAAACAAGAATGGCACTATAAATGACATTTGTTTTTGGCATGTCCAATGGCATTGAGAAAGGGGGAATGTCAAGAAGATCAGGAATGAGAGGTTGATCCATGGAAGAAGTCAAGATAACCTAAAACCTTTTGGGGTGAGTCTCATATGGGTCTCGATGGGGGATAAAAGGGTCTACATGAGCATTACAAGGATGTGGAGAAGGGGGAAATGGAGGCATATTAATAATCTAGTAATGGTTTCATGGGAGGAGGATACTTTATAGCATGCATCTCCATAGCAACTCACTCTCTAGCTAAGGCATATTGATGATGCTTGCATTCTTGTGCAAGATGGTTTTGACAATGGTGGAATTCAAATGGAGCTATAGGAAGAAATACAAGATCTCTATACTCTAGTTGTGGTACTATCCTCGCTTCTAGAATAGGAGGAATAGTCCTAGAAATCAAAGGTCAAGATACCTAGGGTGTATGTGATGGGATGTACACCACAGTTTCCTTTCCTCTTTCTATTACAATGATAGATTGAGGAACATGAGACATCATTGAAGGGAAAGGTGCTATCAATCCATAATATTTATTATCCTATGGGTTTCTTTCCATTTTCTATCAAAGGGGTAGGTTTGGGAATAATAGGAACCATGGGAGGAAAAAACTTAGGGAGAAGATCTATGCAACAAGGTTTCCTTTCCTCTTTTATCATAGAGATAGGTAGATGAACAAAAGGTACCACTAAAATCTGGGAAATCTTAGGGGGAATGATAGGTCATCCCATCATGGAGAATTATTTTCCTTCACTGTCATGGGGGTATGCATATGGATAGGAGAAGAAGAGGAAAGTATTGAAGAAGAGGACTCCAAATGACTCACCTTGAAATTTTGATATGCTTTGAATAAAAGTTCATCACAAATTCATAAGCATCCTAAAAGTGAAGGTGAAAAATGATCTAGAGAAAAGACTCCATGAAACCTGAGTTGTTTCTACTGCATGTGTTAGATAGTTTGCACTATGTCATCATGTGGAAACTTTAAGCATTTATGAATAATGGAGGCGACTAATTCTATGGAAATTTTCCATGAAATTGCCTTCACATGGAAGCAACATAAGGTAAGAATGATAAACAAAGAGGGTATGAAAGCACTTGGGTCCAACTTGGACAAAAAAAGTGATAGAACCCATGGTAGGAAGAGATAATTCATTGTGTGTCTACATGCAGACTTATGAATCATTGTACTTTTGGTTGATATAGAGAATTTCCTCTGTGGTAGCATCAACCATGTTGGTAGGGTCAACAAGAAACCCATCAATGGTTTTATTATTGAACTAAGAAGGTTTGTATCGAGGGCCATCCTCTATGAAAATATGTATATTTATACAAGAGAAAGATATGATGGGAATAGGAATTTCACACACTCCATATGAAGATGCATACATCCTTTGGTATCATGCCCCGATACAAGGTAGAATTGATAGAAATCCTTTGGGTCATATAAAGCAAGAAGAGGTTTATTAGTTGGAAGGGGTCAAATAAGTGAAACATAGATTAAATTATTTTTCAATGATTTTTGCATGATTCTATAGAGAGATTCAAACAATTTTGTAATCAACTTGGGGTGATCCCACAATAGTGGTTTACAATTTTTGGCCAAACTAGACATTGAACTATTTTTTTTAACTAAATCTTCACTTTTGGGCACCTATAGTGGCTAAACCATGAGGAATTTCAAGATGATACAAACTAGTGATTTGTGACATTTTTTCTGTAGATTCTAAATATATTTTTTCAAAAAAAATTGAATCAGATTGTACTTCTTTTTCCATCTCCTTCAAAAACTAGTTTTTAACAGTAAACACCATTTTTAAAGAGTGACATTACTGGATAACACATAAATTTTTTTCTATAAAGGATAAAATTCTATTTTTTTTTAATTTAGATTTGTAACTATGATAACTAGTGCATGGAATTTGTTTCATAGCATTTCATTGAATTTTTTTCTTAATTAAGTTTCAAAGTCAAACCAATTACAATTTAGACATGATTTACCGGCTAAAACATAACTTTTTTGTATGTATCGAAATTCAATTTTTTTTTTTTATTGGATTAGGGACATCAATATCTAGTGCACTAATATTTTTCAAAAAAAAAAATTATAATATGCTATTTTTCCACATGTGTAGAACAGAGAGCATGATTTTCAATGAAAACCTACATTCACAAGAAATAAAAAATAAATATAATAATTAAATTAAATTTATTTAAAATATACTTTTTGGGAAGCTTATAATAAGGACTACATACTTACAAAAAATTAATTTTAAATTAATTCATTTGATCCCCCAAAAGGTAAATCAAAAGTGGTTTTTTATCAGCATTTTAATAGGTGTAAAGGAGACTCCGTTATAGGTATGATTTAAAACTAGTGGGGTTCTATTCAAGAGGGTTTAATCTAAGGTGGTTTGATCAAACCCTCTTTGATTGGAATCCTATAAATGGAAATTTTCAAGGCTTAAATGATTATATTTTCTAAAAATATTTGATTTCAGCAAAAATTAGGATCTCTCAGAAATTGTAAACCAGTATTGTGGGATCACCCCATGTGCCTTTGAAGGGCTACAATTAGAACATCTAAGGTTTGAGAATTATATGCATTATTTGTATTTTCTTGAAGTATTTATTTTTCTATTATTTAGAGAATAAGAAGCACTACCTTGGGTATTAGTAAGAGTCGATGAGGTAGAGCCCCCATAGTCACTCACGAACTACTAATATTCTTGCAAGGAAATGCAAATATATGCGAAGGATTTGTACTTCATTAGGATAATTTTATCTTATAGTGTAGCCTACAGATTACCAATGAACACATTGTGCATCAAATTTTGATAGCATGTACAAAATCTATGAGAAAATATATTAATAGTGAAAGATAAATCAACTACCTTCTCGCAATGTCCTTGATTATAGTGAACAAGATCGATAAATGTGACTTGTGGTCCATTTTTTTCTTAGAATTGTTGTAGGAACTAATTTATCAATGCACAAGTGCAGTGTACCATCCTTCTTTATGAAGATAATTGGCACTCCCTAGGGTGAAACACTAGGTCTTATCAATCCTTTGGATAACAACTCTTCTAGTTGTGCCTTAAGCCCCATTAACTCAGTTGTTGTCATTTAGTAAGGTACTTTGGAAATAGGTTCTAATCTTGATACTATGTCAATGGAGAAGTCAAATACCCTCTTAGGAAATAATCCAGGTAGCTCCTTTGGAAATACATCCGCAAATTTTTGTAAGGTGGGATATTTTTCCATATCCATCTCCCTAGTTTCCATTACTTCACCCTCTACCTCTTGATGGTCTTGTGACCCATTGAAGAAATAATCATCTTGAGAAATGAATTCCTTACACTCCTCAATTTTTTCCATCTTAATTGTAAAGAGTTTGATCCTTTCTCATTTTCCCTATGCAGTTGCACTGTAGAGATTTGACACAACTTGACTTCCCTAGGTGTCCCTTGCAATGTCACCTGGTTACCTAGATCGTCTAAGAATTCTACAATTTTGTCATGACAATCTAATTTGGTTCTATGCTTCCAAAGCCAATTCATTCCTAGGATGACATCATAGGATCCCAAGGGAACTACACATAAGTTTACCTCTATTGTGAAACAAGGAAGTTCAACCTTAGCTTCAAAAAAACATTGTTCCACCGTTGCTCTTTTCTAGTTTGCATATTCTGCAACCCATGCCTTTGCCATAAATCTAGCTTTTCTAGTTGTTTGATTAACTACTCTAGGTGAAACAAAGTTTTTAGTTGCTCCAGTATCAATAAGTATGGAAATGGTTATTGTAGACACGTAAAATATACTGATTGACATTGTGCGTCTGATCCTGACTTACTAACATCGTTTCTTCCTGAATCATCCCTCGGTCTAACCATTTAATCAAATTCCCCTATCTGATTAAATTCATCAATATTCATCTCTTAATTGAATAAATCATTTTATCTAATTAAGTCAATCTTTTCTGTTAATTAAATCAATCCATCTGATCTAATTATCCCTATTTAATTAAATAATCAATTTATTTGATTAAATCTCTAAAATCTATCCATTTAAATTAAATAAATTAAAACCTTATTTGATTTAATCTAACACCATCTCTTTTAATTAAATAAATCAAAATCATTATTTAATTAATCTCTTGTCATATTCCTCTCTTATTTGATTTAAATAAATCCATAAATTTGAGTCAAATAGGTCACATCATCTAACCTCTCTCATTAAATTAATTAACCCTTGATTAATTTAATCTCATCTCATGTCCATTCTCTAGATAATGCAAGTTGCACATGAAAATAGATTTAATTCATTTATTAAATCTCTATTTTCCTCACAAGGCATCTTTTGGAATATTCTCTCAATTTGAATTCAAAAATTCCAAGTCAACATGTACATCCAACAAGGCAATAAATTCATCTTACAGTCCTTTGCCTTGAGCCAAGTGGCATTTATTGCATTTTCCCTTCCCTCTTACATGTCATTTCAACAAATTTGAAATTCAAAATTATGCATTTATTGGCACAAACCCCAAATCTTGCACATCCTCCATCCATTCATAGCTTCACAAGTGGCATCATGCCATTGGATGAATGTTAGTCCCACATTGCTCAAATTTGGACATTCATCCATCTTGGAATTCTATAAATAAAATGCTCATATCTTCATTTCATCATCCACAATCTAGGCAAGTTACCATGCTCAAATATCTCTTGAATTTCATCCATTATCATTGAGTCATAGATAGGTTTTTGTGGATTTTAGTTTGGAGCACTCTTCAACACCAACAAAGTGGATCAAATCTTCATCAACACATCAAGTTCTACATCTTTGGATTTGGGAAAGTGCCAATTTTCACATCAAATTGGCACCAATTCCCCCATGGGATCATGTGTTTTCTTTTCTAATTAAGATTTAATCTTGGTTTTGTCATTTGCATTGTGTTCTTCACTATTTTCTTCTTAATTTGAATGTTGTAAATGGATTTCATGGGGAATCCTTGTTTTCGCTTGCAATTCCTTGTTTAACTCGTTTACTCATGTTGTTTTGCAGGTACTAGGAAAAGGGTTCGCACATTTGGTGCTAGAAAGAGGGCAACATCTCACTTTCAATCCATTTTTCTCAAAATTTCTGCATTTTCACTCACACACAGAAAATTCCAACATTAGGAGCTTAGTGTCACTGTTTTGGCACCACTAACTCTTTAGCGTTGCTGTATAGCATTGCTGGAATTTGAAATTGCAATGTTCGACTCGTCCCACCAAAATATTTGAATTTCAAACTCTGCCGCTGGACTCGTTGACCTGCAAAAATTTTCAAAAAATATCAAACTCTGACGCTAGACGAAAACTGCGACGCGGGACGAAAAGAGCGACGCAGTTGAGCTCTTTATCCTGACACAGATCGACGCTGACTGGCAAGCGGTGCTCTGAGGGCACCGCTTAGAAACCAAACTGTGACGTAGTTACGAGTTGCGACGCTGGGAGACAGTAAAAAGGGAGAATTTAATTTTAACACGTGTCTTTTGTTTGATGATCAATTTATATTTTGTTTTCTGGTTTTTAATTTCTGTGTTTTTCCAGAATCTGACTGGTTTTTCCTCTATATAGTTTGGAGATCAAAATCAAAAGAAGGAGAAGCGTGAGAAGGATGTTCGTCAAATCAAAGTGTTTTTAAACACTATAGTGTTTTCTTAACACTTTTTCACGAAATTGTTATCTTTTTCTTCCTTAGGACACTAGTTTTTGTTTGGACTTAAAAAGAATCTTTCCATTTCTTGCAAAGGCTAAAACGAACTTTAGGATCACAACTTACTAGATTTTGTTTCTTGGATTAACAATTGAACAAATGTCTTTCACTTTGTCTTTTGGTGCTTAAAAAGAACTCACATTTTGCTTTGTGGATTTAAAAAGAACAAGTGTAACTTTGTTTGTTGTGAGGGCTTACTTGGACTAAAGCCATTGAAAAAGGACGTATGCACTTCTCTCGCACTTTATAGCGATCTTGAGAATCAAAAGGCCTTTTTCGTGACTTTGGATTAAGACAAAGCAATCACCTCCACACTTTGATTTGGGCTTAAAATTGAACAACATCTTGTGTGAGTGTGAGTGGGGGCATTGTTGCATATATTCTCTCTCCTTGTTGCCAACAAGGATTGATTGAGTTACAAATATTGTTCTTCATTCACTTTTGTTTATCCTAAAGGGCCTGCCTTGGGGAAAAAGTACTCACCCAAGGGAAGGACTCAACCGGTAACACTCTAAAGCCAAGAGTATTTCCAACCGGGATATAAATGTGGATATTGGAAGAAACGCCAATATCACACAATTGATTCTAACAAGATGGATCTGAAAGGGGACTCTTGCCATATGGGTCAATCTCCATGAACGGAAAGTCCTTATTAAAACCCATGTGCTAGAATTTTTCAAAATCCTTTAATCTATTTGTTGGTGCAAGAACGATCGTTTTGAAGCCACCCCACACTTTTACAGTCTTTTAGTAGAAATGGAAAACATGCCATGGGAGTTTCATGGGTTTTGATGCTTGGCTGCCCCGATTGACGATAATGAGCTATGGAGGGGAGCCAGTGGGGTCAATCATCTAACCATTCACTAAAGATAAGCATAGCTAGACTTGTCCAAGTGGGAATCCGACAAATATTGTCTTACACATCCATAGGATTGTACTTATTCTTGGGTTACAAAATGCATTGTTTGATCGAAAACATCTCAAAAACAAACACTTAACATCATCCAAATTTCAAACCCTTTTGAAGACAAATACAATTGACTCAATCCATATGTTATTGCTTTCCCTTGGGATTGACATCCTTAGAGGTTTCTAAGCATTGGATTATATCTTGATTTGTCTCCTTAAGTAAACTATAGGGAAACCCTTTCCTTGAGTTCATTGAATTTCCACATAACATATCTTGTGGGGTTTGAAGAAATTAAGACATTGGACATCTTAGTTTGAAAACTTAATCATGAGAAAGTGTTTTTGGTAAAATAAATTCATTAAGCAAAGCTAAGAAAAATGAACTTTCATATGTGTTGAAGACTCACAATCCCAAAGCAAAAAATCATTGATTGGAAATCTGAAAATGAATGTTCAAATGAAATCATTTCTTGGTCACAAAGGTCTTTAGGAAGCATTTGCATTATCTTCAATACCTAGATCTAGGCAAACAAAGTGTCCCTTTTAGGTTCATCTAAGGATCAAAACAAATCAAAATAATTTTTCATCCATCCTCCAAAACATCAAAACAACATCATCTCATCATCACCTTTTGGAAAATCTTGAAAATCATCCTTAATACTAGGCTTTTTGGCAAAATAAAAAAAAATAAAAATCATCAAAATCATTGAGACTAAATCCTTGGAAAACATTATCGAAAACACCTTTGGCTAGGTATGTGTAGATGCATCCTTTTTCATATACTTAGTCAAAGTTATCAAAATCATCTTGTCTAGCTTAGTATATATAGATGAATCCTTCTTCATATACTTAGTGAAACGATCATCTTGTTTGAATAGGTGTGGGTAGATGCATCCTTCTCCCGGCACATATTCAAATCATCATCCATTGAACAAAGCTATCCCTTAGATCATCATCCAACATCTTAGGGTCTTTTTGTTTGAAATCAAAAGCAAATCAAAATCAAGGACAAAATCCCAAATCCAAAAAAAAATCAAAATAAAAAATTTGCAAATCCTAAAAGCCTAGTATCTCATTCAAGATTTAGCAAAAGCCAAAAACATCCATATCATCCATCCCTAACATCATCATCATATCATCACCTTTTTGATCCTTAAGGCATCCTAAAACTTTCTACTTTGGGACATAAAATAAAGATCGATCCAAAGAATCAAGAGATTCATCTCCCATATTCTCAAAAATTGATCCTTGTTTTATGGTTCTAACTAGATCTCAATACAAGAAGAGTATGGAAGCCAACAAAGAAACACCCGCTTCAAGCGATCTTAGCCAAACAAACGCAGAAATGAATCCTGCCGAATCAAGTAATCCTTTGACCCTCTCATCATCGTAAAATATGCAAGACGAAAACCAAGGAGAAGACCTTACCTTTGGAATTTCTCGCGAGGAAATGATTGAAATGCTCCAAAATCTAGACAACCATAGAATCATCAATAGCATGATGAGGCTCAACCCTTCGTTATACATTCTTGAGCTAGCAAAACAAGGGGCCAAGTTACCTTCAGATTTTGATGTGAGTACTATAGTGGAGACATCTTTTCCTCCAATCTCATCCACCATCCCCATCTCATCTACACCCCCATCCCAAAACATCACTTGAAACATTCCGCAAGTCATGACATCTTTTGCTCCAAACCAACCAAACGTTAACAAGGGAAATGCATTTCTCAATGCTCTTCAAGCACACCCCCTTGTTAATAATCAAAACTTGGATGCAAACACCACATTGGAAAAAAACATACCCCAAAATCCATTACACAAAAATGTTCCTCTCACCTTCCATCATGATCCATCATCATCATTTTTTCACGCAACACCTCAAACACCTCTCCTTACAAATTCACAAGAAGAGGGAGATATTTTCAGACCAGGGGGCATCTTCGATACCACAACACAACAACTCACACCCCTCACATTTCCACCACTTCCACCATTTCCATCATCATCCACATCACTCCTTGGTTTAGGGCTTCCCCCTCTACCTAATATCAATCAAACCACTATCCCAAATATCAATCAAAGCATTATGCCAAACGCTCAAAATTTGTCGTTGATATCGCAACAATAGATGACAAATGCACAAGCAATTGCATCATCATCAAACACCCCCTTAACATCACAAAGCATGGTCTCTCAAGGACCAACCACATCAATAGCACCATCCATCATGCAAAACACCAACACCACCTTCACAAACACCATTCCAAATCCAGCTCCACCCCCACCACCACCAACTTTCACCACATTAAGCCAATATGATGCAACATTGCAAGCTACTTTCCAAAGAGGATACCAACAAGTTCAGAAACAAAAAGCTAAACAACTAGCTGCTCAGCAAGCTGCTCAAGCCACGCAAGCTGCCCAAGCTACACAAGCCACATTACAAGCGCAACAAGCCCAAGCTTTATTGCAACAACAACAACAAGCCACTCAAGCTGCCCAAGCCGCACAAGCATTGCAAGCACAAAAGACTACTCAAGCACAACTTTTATTGCAACAACAAGCAGCCCAAGCACAAGTCGCACAAGTGCAACCTCAATATCAGGCACAACAAGCCCAATATCAAGCACAACTTCTTGCACAAAGACAAGCAACACAATTTTAAGCATATCAGCAAGCATTAAAGCAATACCAAGAGTAGCAGAATTCGCAGCCCAAAAACAAGAATTGTTGGAACAACAACAAGCACAAAAAAAGGTGTTGTTGGAACAGCAGCAAGTGCAACAACAAGCACAAATCTTAGAGCAACAACAGCAAGATCAACAACAAGCGTTGTTCATACAAAAGTAGGTGGAAGCCTACCTTGCTTGGTAGAACATACAGATACCATCGAACAACACACGAACCAACCCACCCATCCAACCCATGATCAAATCACCCCAAAACACTTTCATCCCACCCCCTGATCCACAAAATGATGTGACGACACAAATCAGGTTGCTCTCGCAACAAGTGCTCAACCTTCAATCAGGGTGAACAACCAAAACACCAAGCAACTTGTGTCCCTATCCATTTGATAGGATCCTAGAGATGAAACCGTTCCCTAAGGGATTTGAGATCCCTAAATTTGAAAAATATCGAGGGATGGGAAACCCTGAACATCACATTAGGGAATTCTAGGTTCATTGCATGGATGTCGCATATGAGGATACTTATCTGATGTGACTATTCCCTAGGAGTCTGGCAGGCCACGCTATAGAATGGTTCTCTTGCTTACCTTCAGGCATTAGAACATTCCAAGAAATTAGGGACGCATTCATTAAAAATTATGCATGCAACATTACAATGGATGTTAGTCTCGAAGAACTCTACACTCTAAAACAAGGAAAGGGTGAGTCATTTGCCTCATTTCTACAATGATGGTGATCCAAGGCCAATCGGAGCAACTGGACCATGCCAGAAGAACAACAAGTTTGCACCATCATAACCAACCTTAAAGGCCGCTTGGCATTTCATCTCAAGGTTCAGGGCATCACCACATACGATCAGTTAATCCCCAAGGCGCTTAACATCGAAAGAGCCCTTGTGACTCAACCCGCAGAATCAACATCATACCATGAATAGCAAAACAACCACCCACCATCCAATTACAATGATAAACCTCACACATGGGCATGTAATAAAAATGTTACTAATGATGGTATCGTCGATGCCAAGGTGGTCATTAGTGCTCCATGCCAACATACACCCGCACCACAAATCCAAACACAACACCAAAACACTCATCACACAACATACCAACCATCAATAATCTCAATGACCAAAGGGGCCCACCCCAATGCAAAATTTATCCCAAGCGAAAATACACCACTTTGGGGGAACCACTTGAGGACATAATGAAAAATTTGATTGATGAAAAACTCGTCAAGCCTCCTACATTTGAGAATTACCAAGAACCAGATGCCAAACCTCCTTGGTATAATGAGAATCAACTTTGCAAATTCCATAAAATCAAAGGCCACACCACAAACAGTTGCATGAGACTCAAAAATATCATCCAAGATCTCATCGATAAGAAAATCATAAACATGGAACAACCTACGGGAAATCAAGATCTTAAGATCTATACGAATCTAATGTCGAATCATGGCAACAAAGGGAATAAAAATGATAAAGGGAAGGGAAATGTAAATCATGTGTATGAAATAGTCGTTGCCTCCCTAAATGAATACTGCATGGTCATCACCATCAAGGGCGCCCATGCTGAAGATTGTGGAGTCACCACAAGAGGGGGCAAAGTCACCATCGCAAGATCATCCCAACCAAATAGAGTCCCTTCATCTAGATCTCAATTGCATGGTTACAATGTTGTAAATCAACTTAAGAGAATGCTAGTGCAAATCTCCATCAAGGAGTTGCTAAAAATATCATCTGCCCATAAGAAAATCCTAGAGGAGGTGTTGGCACCATCCACTGTCCCCGTAGATTTCGACGCAGAGCAATTCCAAGCTATGGTCGGAAATATCATAACACCTAATCTCCTTACATTTTTTGACCAAGATTTCCCCGCCCAACCATCTCACAACCATGCACTTCACTTGGAAGCCATAATACATAAGAGGAAAATCAAAAGGGTCTTGGTGGATGGAGGTGCGGGCTTGAACATATGTTCCCTAAGCCTCATCAAGTAGTTGAAAATATCAGAAGATTCTATCGACAAAGGAAAGGGCATCACGATAAGAGCATATGATGACCAAGAAAGAGTCTCTTAAGGCACCATAAAACTCCCTATTCAAGTAGGGCTGACTCTCATGGAAACCACTTGTCAGGTCTTGGACCTTGATTTTCCATATAATATCCTCCTGGGACGTCCATGGATCCATGCGATGAAAGCAGTAGCATCAACCTTCCACCAATGTGTGAAATTTACACATAATGGACAAGAGGTTACCGTCCATGGAGATCCTGAACCTTTCTCATACTGCAAAAATCTTGAAGCAAAGTATTACAAAATCCCCCAAGTACCAAAAAATGATGAGGGCCCATCCACACCATACATCAACCCCGCCACTCTCATGTCCACTTCTGCGATAGAGACACCCGCCACTCCCATCATTCCCACCATTTCCAATATCAAGCTTATCATCTAGGAGGATGGTTGTGGAAGCTACAAGCTCCCTAACAATTCCTTTGTGATAAGAGAGTTACCACAATCTCCTAGATCATGGGGACGTCCACAAGAAAACCAAGCTTTCACATCATAAACGTCTCCTAAAGACTATCCAGAATTCACAAGCTGGGGAGACCTTGGCCAGGAGGTTATTGAAGCAGATCCATCTCACATGATATATCAAGATGAAAGACTGACACCTGAATTACCAATGGATGAGACAAGCAAGGGCCTGCAAATGATGCTCACAATGGGCTACGACAGAAATCAAAGATTCGGACAAAATGACAATGGGCTCATAATACCTATCATGCCAGAGACGTGACCCATAACAAATCTTGGCCTTGGATGTACCCCTCCGAGTATAACCATACATGGCCAAAGTCCTCTAGTTAGAATGGTTAATATCTATCCTCAGCCAATAGCAGCAGAAGTAAGCTCACCAATATCCATAGGTAGAGACATACATAACTTTATAACTGAGGCCTATATTAGTAGCAATGATGAGGATACCATGACCAATCTACCTAGGTTATTTGAGGACACCACCCTGTGTATGATTAGCACCGTCTCCTTCAAACCAGACCAACAAAATCATGAGATCCGTTTAGTATATCCCCAACTAATCGACTACGACCAACGAGGACCACCAGTTCTTGATACATTCAAAAAAAATGAGGTGCTCTCAGAATTCATGGGATTAAGGGATAACATTCCAGATGGAGATCATAAGGTAGGGTTTATAATAGAGTTGGAAAAACATGCCTATTATGGGGAAACGATTGAATCCTTCAGTCGCAAAAGTGAGAAACTAAGAATCATATCCAAGTCCTTGAGTGAAAACCACACTGTGGCACTCTCTGACAAGAAAAAGGTAAAAAGAAAGGACGTATCCAATGGTGAAAACCTCTCTGAGGTGCCTGAGGATGAAGGATTCAATCTTCCTTTAAGAGCTATTCATTAGGAAAAGTCAACAGTCTTGGTAGAAAAATGCAATCCTGTCAACCTAGAAATAGAGGAGACCCCACATATCACATTCTACGCAGAATCACTACTATCAGAAGAGCAAGAACTCCTAGTAGCATTCCTAAGGGAAAGACAAATAAACTTCACATGGAGTTATGCTGACATGCCAGGGATTGATCCAAAGATCATGGTTCATCACTTAGCAGTGTATCCAGAAGCAAAGCCGGTCAAACAAAAGCTTCAAAAAATGCATCCTCAAATCACTCTTTTAGTCAAAATGGAGCTGAAAAAGCTACTAGATGCAGGATTCATACGACCAATAGATTATCCAGAATGGGTGTCAAACTTGGTACCTGTTTCAAAGCCTAATGGAGCCATTAGAATCTGCAAAGACTTCAGATATTTGAACAAGGCATGTCCAAAGGATGATTTCCCGCTTCCTAATATCGACATGATAGTAGACATGACAGCAGGACATGAGATGCTATCACTAATGGACGGATTTTTAGGATACAACCAGATCATGATAGAAAAAGAGGATCAACATAAGACAACTTTCACTTGTCCATGGGGGACTTACTACTGGAACATGATGCCATTCGGCCTAAAGAACGCAGGAGCAACATACCAAAGGGCCATGACATTGATATTCCATGACATGATCCATAAAACGGTTGAAGACTATGTTGATGACATCCTAGCTAAATCCATAAAAATAAAATATCACATCGCAACTCTAGGTGCCATCTTTGATAGACTAGAGGAGTACAAAGTCAAACTAAATCCCAAGAAGTTTCTTCGGCGTACAATCCAATAAATTGCTAAGATATATAGTATCAATGAGGGGTATCGAGGTGGATTCGGCAAAAGTGAAATCAATCCTTGAAATGGAAGCACCAAAGACATTAAAGCAATTGAGAGGCCTCCAAGGTAGACTCCAATCCATCTGACGATTCATAGCACAACTGGCAGACAAGCAGAAACTATATTCTCACCTACTGCACAAGGGGGTAGCGTGTACAAATGGGATACAAAATGTGAGGAGGAATTCAAAAAAATTAAGGAATATCTACTGACACCACCAATCTTAATGCCACTCATCTCAAGAAAGCCATTTATTCTATATGTATCAGCAACAATAGCAGCCCTTGGAGCTCTCTTAGCTCAGCATGACAAAAACATAACAGAAAGGGCTATTTACTATATCAATAGAACAATGGTCGGTCATGAGCTAAACTACTTATTTATAGAGAAAGCATGCCTCACAATAGTGTTTGCATCACAAAAATTTAGACATTACATGTTGACACACAAGATAAAGCTCATCACCAAAATTGACCCCCTCAAGTATCTACTATCAAAGGCAATGCTCACAGGAAGAATGGAAAAATGGGTGATGATACTGTCAGAGTATGACATCGAGTATTTCGAGAGGAAAGCAATCAAGGGACAAGTTATTGTAGATCAACTAGCAGAAGCACCTATTTATTCTGAGAATCCTCTTGTCTTAGAGTTTTTAGATGAATCCATTTTTAACCTCAACGTAGCTGACCACTGGAAACTATACTTCGATGGATCATACACACAGCATGGATCAGGAGCTGGTGTCTTCTTCATCACCCCACAAGGGGATTGCATACCAAGGTCATACAAATTGGCATTTCCTTGCACTAATAATATTTCAGAATACGAGGCATTAACCATAGGTCTCAAGATAGCAGTGCAATGGAACATCATATCTCTCAAAGTGTATGGAGACTATCAGTTGATCATAAATCAAGTCAATGATGAATATCAGACCAAGGATGACAAGCTCACTCCATACAAGAAATTGGTGG
This sequence comes from Sequoia sempervirens, assembly GCA_007258455.2. Taxonomy (NCBI): domain Eukaryota; kingdom Viridiplantae; phylum Streptophyta; class Pinopsida; order Cupressales; family Cupressaceae; genus Sequoia; species Sequoia sempervirens. The sequence continues at coordinate 251,312,951 of VDFB02105785.1, read as the reverse complement.
AGACTCTCAAAGAATCTTTTATAGAAATAACATTTGAACATATTCCAAGAACCAACAACAGAGCAGTAGACGCCATGGCAACAATTGGGTCCCTATTAGACATCCCTCACAACATTCCAAAATATGAATTCCTGATCGAGCAGCTTCTCATTCCTGCATTTGAGGTACTAGAATCAAAATATGTGTGTGAAATCATTGGTCCTAGCGATCCTTGGTATCATGACATCTATACATATCTTCGAATAGGAGTCATACCTGCTGACTTACCATCAAACCTAAAATGAACCTTTGTTAAAAAGGCATCCAAATTTTTCATCCTAGGTGATACTCTATACCATAGAAGCATAGAAGGTACCTTACTATGTTGTTTAAATGATGAGGAGGCATTAACCGCTCTAACCAAAGTACATAACGGTATCTGTGGCTCACACTCGAGTGGAATGACCATCACTAAGAAACTATTGAGGATGGGGTATTATTGGCCCACAATGGAAAGAGAAGCACATGATCATGCCAGAAAGTGTCTACAATGTCAGCAGCATGGGGACCTCATCCATGCTCCAGCTCAAGAGCTTCATCCTATTGTCACACCATGGCCCTTTTCGCAGTGGGGACTCGATCTCATTGGGAAAACTACACACACCTCATCTAATGGCCACAAATTCATCATAACTGCAACGGAATACTTTACTAAGTGGGTGGAGGCCATACCCATGACGTATATAACTGGAAAGCAGATCTCAAAGTTCATCCTGAACTATCTCATATGCCGCTATGGTGTTCCACAGGCCATTATCTCAGATAATGGGACACCATTCAAAAATTAGGAAGTTCGTGACTTATGCGATAAATTCAAAATACAACATTGCTTCTCCACCCTGTACTATCCCCAAGGCAATGGCCAAGCAAAAGCTACAAATAAAACCATTCTGAAAATCCTTAAGAAAATAGTCAATGACGCAGGTTGTGACTGGCATCTGCAGCTTAATCCCGCCCTCTGGGCCTATCGAACCAGCATCCGCACACCCATAGGCACCACCCCCTTCTCCTTGGTCTACGGATTAGAAGCGATACTCCCCATTGAGATCAAGCTCCCATCCCTCAGGATATCACTGCAAAACCTCATCACTGATGAAGACTACCGGGTGTCAAGATTGAACGAGATGGAGCTACTAGATGAGTGACGTATCGATGCTCTAAATCATTTGCAAGTCTATCAAAATAGACTTAAACGAAGCTACAATAAGAAAATTAGAAGCAGGACTTTCTAAGTCAGAGAACTGGTCTTAAAAGAAAATCATAAAAATATCCCAAACCCAAGCAGCAAAGGCAAGTTTGAACCTAATTGGTTGGGACCGTTTGTCACAACAGCAAGTTACAAGTCAGGGGTATATCAGCAATCAACACCCGAAGGGGAACCTCTACAAGAGCCCATGAATAGCTCCCATCTCAAAAAAAATTATGCCTAACTTTCAAGGTATAGAACCAAAAATCTAAAAAAATTAGAAAAGTCCTAAAAAATGGTTACTTTGGCGAAAACCTGGCAAACAGGCATCTTGGTAACAACAAAAAAATCAAAAAAGCAAAAAAGCAAAAAAAATCAAAAAAAGGATTGAAAATAGTAAAGAAAAAAATCGTCCTCTAGTGAAAACCACTTTGGTGTGCACTTTGGGCAAGTACCTAGGTGAAAACTTGGCAAACGGCACCTTGGCGTAAATAAGCACTTTCCATCCACTAGGATCTTTACGGCTTGTTCTGCATCATCCATCGCATTCAGGTCTCCATCCATCACTCATCCACTTGCATCTACACCATTGCTTAGCACTACTCGGCCCATCCCCAAGGTTAGTTTGTCTTGCCTTTGTCGAGTAGTCTATTGCATCACTGGGGGAATGTTCTTATCAGATCAGATTTGTGTATGATCCCTCCTAGTACTACTTCGCCCATCCCCAAGGTCAGTTTGTCCTGCCTTTATTGGAGTAGTCTATTACATCACACTGGGGGATTGTTCTTATCGGATCAAATTCGTGTATGATCTTAAAGTCCCCAAATCAGAAAATCCAAAAACATCAAAACATATCAAAATCCAAAAACAAGTCAAAAAGCCGATCAAAAATTCAAAAACAAGGTCGTCTTGTCGAACTCGTCATCTCTAAGCTTGAACGTAGGCAAGGTTGATCTTTGATCATCCCCCGAGACACTTAGGTCAGTCCTTTAGGAGTCCGTCATAATAAGCTGACATCTCATCATGTATATCATCATATGTAAATTGGTCAAGTCGCCAGTCAAACTACGTGGTCTCTGCATGCATAACGTAGGCAAGGCTAATATGTTGATCAGCCCTCAAGACCCTTAGGATAGGTGTTTGGGTTAGTCTCTTGGTCAAAATATCAGAAAATCCCAAAAACATTTGAAAATTTTGAAAATCAAAACATTTGAAAAATCTCAAAAAAATACCAAAACAACCTCAAAACATTGCATAAACTTCAAAAACATCCAAATATTTGAAAAAATCCATCTGCCTCATCTCGCTTGCACCCGCAATAAACACCATCCATAATAAGTTGATCGTCATCCTCAACCTTTGGTGAAACAGCCAGAAACAAGTCTAGCAAGTTAAAAGTGAAAACTCAAAAATGTCAAGTCTTAAGTCTAAGTCAGTGCGTAAGCAAGTTGGTCATCTCTTCGTATTGGTAACTCATCATCTGAATTGGTCCCATATCAATCATCCCCTAGAAAACTTTGGATAAACGAAATGACGTTCCACCATCCACTAACATGTCCTAGGATGAATCCTTCCTACAATGGGCATTATCTTTTGGCAATAAGTTTTGGTTATCATCCTTAGAAAACACATCCTCTTTTCGTTAGCGGTATTGAAGAGCATCAGTTTGTTTGTTTAGTTGGTCTTTATCTTTTGACTTATCTTATTTTGTGCTCATTCCAAGGATGTCTCAATGATATACCAAAATAGAGGATTTAGAGAAATAGGAATGGGGCAACGATCATTATCTCTTGTTTGCTATGCTTGTTGGACATTCTTGTAATATAACCTCGGTGAATACTTGCTTTGTTAGGTATGTATGGAAGAGGTCTAGGGAAACTTGTTGACTATTGCATGGATAGGTTTACCTTTCCGTGTTTTGGTCTGAGGTGCCTGAAACTTCTGAAGTGCATCCTAGCAAGGTTTCCATATGTTAGGTGTGAACAAGAATACTCCTATCTACTTGTCAAGTCAAAGTTCATCTCACTAGGTACAACGCCATCCTATTTTTCTATACCTTGATGCATCATACCACATGTGTTATCAAACATAAGAAAATGTGGCCCTTTGAAAATCCCAATTCCTCGACAAGCAATCATCATCATCATCATTTGCATTTGCATCATCTTGTGTCTTGTTGAAATGACTTCTTCTTTTCTTACTAACCGCACTAACAAGGTACTATGACAGTTGATCATCATCACCATCATCGTCATCTATCCTGCATCCACAAATCATTAGCATATTGCATAAGCATATCATATAGGAAACATACACATTGCATTTTAATCATCATATAAACAGGTTATCATAAACATTCTTCATAGATAGGTGCATCCATGTCATTGCATTTCATCCATCGCATGCCATTATATCAATCATCACATAACATTCATTTGCATTTCACAACCATTTCATATTACCATCTATCACATAAATCATCGCATAGCATTTTCAGAATCATTTCATAATCATTTTGCATAATCATACACAATAGGCATAGTAACATTTAATTCATTTACATACTTGCATAACATCATGACATCATCACATTACATTTATATTACATTACACATCATTGTATCACTTTGCATTAACATAGCATCACATACATTACATCATAATTTATTACGTTTAGGATAATAACATTTGTTATTTTAAGCATCTCATAAAACCACCTCATTATGCATTAACAACATTTGCATCATATCACAACCATTACATCATCCATATCATCTCATAAATAGCATCATAAATCATTGATTGCATAAATCATTCCACATAGGCATAAAACATGCAAAATTCATTATAAGTCAAGCATATATGAATCCATAAATAAATATAGGTCACATATCATTTCACATGAACATCATAGATCATATCAAAATCCACATCACATATCGATCATCTCATTTGCATTATCATAATTAGATCATCATATAGATAACATCATTGCACATCATATCATAGGTTAGCATAATATAGATCTGTTAGTCATAATCATTTGCATAAAATCATTAGAAATAAATGCATCCATAACATATAGAAGTAAAAAACCATCCATGCATAAAAGAGAACACGATATATCGCATCAAAATCATCATCGGATATATATCATCAATAATGTCACTATCATAGTACAAGGAATAAATCGGATCATTGTACATGTGTCAATCAGTACAAAAGGCCCATCGGGGCTATCAAAAAGGAGCCCATAAGGCACAAAAAATATATATGTCATCTTGATCAAGCTTGATCTCTGTGAATGCTACCCTCGCCTCTGTCACCATGACCCTCTGCTGGTCTGTGGCTGGCCCCCTCTGAGTACTCAGGGACCCACTCTGCTCTAGGAACTATCTCGTGATAGGCCCGTCAATAGTACTCTGCCTCTTGGATAGCATCCCTATAGGATCAAACTGACACTATACCCTAGGAGGAGGAGGCTATCATGCTCTCTATCTGTTGTCTACGGCCTAGCTCAGTGGCTACCTGTAGCTCTGCAGCCTATCTCTGTTGCATTGTCTGATCCCTCTCAGCCCTGAGTTGCTCTCTCTTAGCCCTTGCCTAATCTCTCTCTGCTATCACCGCCTAAACATGGGCTTGCATCTGCGCAATCAAGGTGTCTCGTGCATCTGCTTGTCCTACTGGCTATACCCGTGGCTGCACGTGAGGCTGATCCTCACCCTCAGCTCGTGGTGGTGGAACTGGCGGCTCCTATTGCTGATTTTGCATGTGTACATCTTTGTGACCTGGTGGGACTGGGGGTACACCTAGTAGATCCTGTCGAATCTCAACCCTCTATCCTCATCCCCATCCTCTCCCTCTGGCCCTGACTCTGCGTGGATTTGGGTCCTCACTTGGAATGGTCAACCGAAGTGGAGGTCAGAACTAGTCCCTATAGCCCTAAGTGGTGCTTGGATCTACTAAACCCTGATCATAAGCCCACGGTCGGGCTACTAAATGCCTAAAACTGTCGACTACCACTGAGGTAGGAATGTACTGTCCCCATGACACCTGTGTCATGCTGCAAGCGAAGACGGCTACATAGTTGTCATCAGGTTGATCTTGCGGCTCTCCAAACTGACGATGCACGCGCCCGGGCAGGTACCTCTCGATCATGGTATGCTCCCGCCCCTGCATATACTAGTCCTAGTGGCAATAAAATAGCTGATCGGCATTGTCGGACCATCCGGGCCGACCAAGGTACGGTCGTTAAGTGAAAACTAGCATTTCGTCTAAGATTCGCCTCCAGTAGGGGATCTTGTGCTCACCAATGTATGTAAAGGACACACCGCCTCTGTATTGTGCCACGAGGGCATCATCTGCCCCCATCAGAATTGGAACGACATGTGGTCGTAGCACAAAAATGTGCTCCCACACCTAGACGTGAAGTAAAGTCACCCTAGCCCCTAGCGCTCTGTCGTCCATGTAGACGTACTCATGGAGGTCCCTATAAAGCGAAGCTAGACGAACAGGCCTCCATGCGAAACAAACCAGCCTATCTCGGACCATCTGCTCCCAACAGTGTCCCCAGTCGAGACTGAAATATCACCCTTGTCTATCTGGGGAAACAAGACCAAAAATAATAGCTGCAACTGCCCAATGGTAGGGAGGTGCTATGACCCTGTATCGCTCTAGCTCTATCTGCCCCTTGCAGAAGATGATGTCCCATGTGGCAAGGACTCTGTAGCAGGACTCGCGCCCCTTGTCCATATCGAAGATCGACCATCGCCCATGAATTGACAATTGTAGAATGCGCCAAACGTCCTCCAAAGTGATGGTAGCCTTGCCAGTGGGGAGATGAAATGAGGACGTCTCGCTGTGCCATCTCTCGGCCAGCGCTGACAACATCCCTAGGTGAGTGCACATAGGCGCCGCGTACGCAATGTGCCACAATCCCGCAACCCCGAGTCAATCCTAGTCCCTGTCACTCAGGTCTCGCAAGACGTTAGCTAAATCTCACAACCGATGCTCCCGAGAGTAGAGCTTCCTCGCCGCATCCTGCATCAAGGAAGGTCAACGTGTTAAAAAAATTTGAAAAAATTTCTGGTCAAACGCTCCAAAAACTTCCCCAGCAGCGCAGTTTGTGATGGCATCACAGTTTCATTTTACTCAAACTCTAATGCTAGAGCCCAAAAAGAGCTATATGGCACCGCCGTGGTGCACTTTCCCTTCCAGCGTCACACTTTTCGTGAAATGGGCGATGCCGCGTCGCACTTTGTCAAACCAACCCGCCAAACCCGCTCCCAACGTCAAAGTTTTTTGAACTTTGAACTACACCGATGCGACACAAAACAACACCGCGCGATGCAGTTTGAATGCCGAGAGGCACTATATAGCGCCGTTGCAGGCGAGCCGCCCCTTTAAAGCATTAATTAAAGCATTAATTGAAAAAATGAAGCTTGGGTAAGGACCACATACCGGTGCCCCGATGCCAGGTGGCCGCTGGTACGTCTGAACTCAATCAGTGATGTGTAGGGGAAGTTGTCGTTGTTCCATATCACTGGAGAGTCAAAGCTCAAATCTCAAGGTTGCTAGCAGAGGTGTGTGAAAATGACTTGAAAGTGACCCCGTGCGCCCCTTTTAAGCCTAAAAATTAGGGTTTTTTTCACCCTGTTTGGCTATCCTGCTAGGGTTTTGAACCCCCGAACCTATTTTCGTTTGGTAGAGGCTTTTTTTTCATTGTTTTATTGCATTTAGACACATTTTTAGCCTCCCGGAGCCCTTTCAGACCTATTGGGTACTTTGTCATCTTTTTTCGTGAGATCACCCAAAAAAATTGGAATTTTTCGTCCAATCTCTCGAGGGGGCATTATAATGGCATGTTTTCTCTCGCCATGCAGCAGTGGGGCAAGTTTTTAAATATCAAAAAAAATTGGCTTTGATCGAAATCATTTATTCTTTGAACCAACACAATGAGTGCATTGCTTCAAAGAGGGGCAAAATGTAGACACGTAAAATATACTGATTGACATTGTGCGTCTGATCTTGACTTACTAACATTGTTTTTTCCTTAATCATCCCTTGGTCTAGCCATTTAATCAAATTCCCCTATTTGATTAAATTCAACAATATTCATCTCTTAATTGAATAAATCATTTTATCTAATTAAGTCAATCTTTTCTATTAATTAAATCAATCCATCTGATCTAATTATCCCTATTTAATTAAATAATCAATTTATTTGATTAAATCTCTAAGGGTGAAGCCACAATAGTGGTTTACAATTGAAGTGAGGAAGGAAAACTCATAGAAAATGAATGCATGGCAAAAATATTCATTTTAGGGGTTCATACGAACATACTAGTTCGACCGAACCCATTAGGGGTTCGCTAGAACCTGGGTTTGGGCGAACCCTTTCAATGCTTTCCCGCCAAAAATGAAAACAAAATCCCTTGTAAAAGGGAGGTTCGAATGAACCCTGGTTTGAGTGAACCCCTAGGGCTTCGCTCAAACCCCTGGGGGTTCATTCGAACCCCCCTTATTCCTCATCCCTCCTTTGAGACACCAAAAAACCCTAAATTTTTGCACTTCGGAGCTCTAGTTGATGATGAAAACAGATCAATCTTCACAAACCCAATTGGAATTAGGTAGTCCTCGAAACAAGGTATCCAACGAATATAATCTTAATATTTTTTGGTTTTATTATGTATTTATTTTTTTAGTTTTATTAAACATAGGTTTTTCATCGAAAATAAAGGTCTATGTTCTACACATGTGGAAAAATAGAAGATTATACGGTCGCGCTATGTCTGAATTGTAATTGGTCTGACTTCAAAACTTGATTAAAGAAAAAATATTCAATAAAAAACTGTCTAACCAAGTGGAAGCACTAGACATCAGAGTTACGAATCTAAATTTGAAAGAATTAGAATTTTATCTTTCATGGAAGAAAAGTTGTGCGTTATACGGTCTGCGTCACTTTTTTAAAATGTTGTTTTTTGAAAAAAACCAGTTTTTCGTGGGAGATGGAAAAAGAAGTGTAAAATGATTCCAAAAATTTTGAAAAAAATATTTTTAGAATCTATAGAAATTTTTTGATGAGACTCTAGTTTGCATTATCTTCAAATTTTTCATGGTTTAGCCGCTATAGCTGCTCGAATGTGAAGATTTAGTTAAAAATAATAATTTCAGTGTCCAGTTTGGCCAAAAATTGTAAACCACTATTGTGGGATCACCCCTAAAGTCTATCCATTTAAATTAAATAAATTAAAACCTTATTTGATTTAATCTAACACCATCTCTTTTAATTAAATAAATCAAAATCATTATTTAATTAATCTCTTGTCATATTCCTCTCTTATTTGATTTAAATAAATCCATAAATTTGAGTCAAATAGGTCACATCATCTAACCTCTCTCATTAAATTAATTAACCCTTGATTAATTTAATCTCATCTCATGTCTCATCCTCTAGATAATGCAAGTTGCACATGAAAATAGATTTAATTCATTTATTAAATCTCTATTTTCCTCACAAGGCATCTTTTGGAATATTCTCTCAATTTGAATTCAAAAATTCCAAGTCAACATGTACATCCAACAAGGCAATAAATTCATCTTACATGTCCTTTGCCTTGAGCCAAGTGGCATTTATTGCATTTTCCCTTCCCTCTTACATGTCATTTCAACAAATTTGAAATTCAAAATTATGCATTTATTGGCACAAACCCCAAATCTTGCACATCCTCCATCCATTCATAGCTTCACAAGTGGCATCATGCCATTGGATGAATGTAAGTCCCACATTGCTCAAATTTGGACATTCATCTATCTTGGAATTCTATAAATAAAATGCTCATATCTTCATTTCAACATCCACAATCTAGGCAAAGTTACCATGCTCAAATATCTCTTGAATTTCATCCATTGTCATTGAGTCATAGCTAGGTTTTTGCAGATTTTAGCTTGGAGCACTCTTCAACACCAACAAAGTGGATCAAATCTTCATCAACACATCAAGTTCTACATCTTAGGAATTGGGAAAGGGCCAATTTTCACATCAAATTGGCACCAATTCCCCCATGGGATCATGTGTTTGCTTTTCTAATTAGGATTTAATCTTGGTTTTGTCATTTGCATTGTGTTCTTCACTATTTTCTTCCTAATTTAAATGTTGTAAATGGATTTCATGGGGAATCCTTGTTTTAGCTTGCAATTCCTTGTTTAACTCGTTTACTCATGTTGTTTTGCAGGTACTAGGAAAAGGGTTCGTACAGTTATATACCAAATAAAATACCTGAAGTTTCCACTAGAGTAATTTGATACTCCACTTACTGATTGTCCATAGCAGCATGGATCCTTTACTAGAATGCAGCTCATTGGGATGGAAGAGAGTTTCCTTGGGATTGGGGTCTTGAAGTTTTGTTAGGGTAGAATTTTGCATAATTATTTCCACCACATGTATAACATCATGTCATAGGTCCCTTCTTCATTGCGATCCTTTCAAAACTATTTGCATTTTCCCCAACATTGTTGAAATTTCTATTATTAAAATTATTCCCTTTGTGATCCTTCCTTGGTTTGCTCCAATTTTTATGAGATTCTCGATTTCCTTGCCTCTACGAGTCTTGTACTCCATTAAAATTCTTTGAAGTTTGGTTGCTTTGGTTTCCTCTAAACTTCTTACAGTTTCTATTCTCTCGATAGATTGAGATGGCTTTGAGCTTCTGCTCCTTAACATCCTTCTAATAGACTAGGTCCATAGTAGTCAGACCATGCACATCCACCTCGCCACCTATCTGCACATTCAATCCCATAATGAATTTCTTGATACATAAACACTCATCTTTTTGGTACATTGGTACGTACCTTAACAAACAAGTAAACTTCTCCCAATACTCATTGACTGACATGTCCCCTTGCTTAAGATTTTAAAAATTAGTAATCTATTGATAAAAAAAGAGTTGGATTAGCCACCTTTTTTGGAATATCTCCATGAACTCATCCCAAGTCAATTTCAAAGAACTAAGTCCAAGTTCCATTTTCTTGTCCATCCACTAGTTAAAGACTTCTCCCACTAACTGGTAGGCTCCCCAAATAGCCTTGGTAACCTCATAATAGTTTCTTATCTCAAAGTATTTTTCCATTTGTATCAACCAATCCTTAGCTTCTTCCTCACTGGTACTCCTTTCAAATTTTGGTGGGGTTATTTTCCTCATGTCCATAGAAAGTTCAGTTTCCAAACGCTTCCTACTAGTTTCTTCAGATTGAGAGTGTGAATTCTCATTCTCATGATCATGGGTCTGAATATGATCATGAGAATTCTCTCCCTCATCTTCATTGTTAGGGACTTCTTCATTAATCAAAACCTCTTGTTCTACTCTATCTTTTTCTCTTACTTCTTGCTCAAGATTTCCTAGCCTTGCATTGGTTTCATGAATGATAGCCAAAATTTGGCCCAATTTGGCTTCAAAACCATGCAAACCTTGTCTAACTTCTTCTAGGATTAGTCCTTGTTCTCACCATCTTTTGCAAGAAAAGGGTTACACTTGAAGGTTCATCTTTATTAGATTTCATCATGTTTACTTGACTTATGGAAAACATAAAAGAAATTTTCACATAAGTTTTGAGTACAAGATTTGATAAAAATACAACTTTTATTTATTCATAAGGATCTCAATATCCTTTTCATTTACATAGAATGACTATTCAAATAGTCGAGAGGATATTATCCCTTAGATTCACTCTCAGACACATAACTCAATGGGGTTTACACCTCATATTTTTGTTCATCTCTCATTTGATCTTCTCTATCCCAAAAGGGGTAGTAACCTTCATATTTATCTTCCGACACATAGTTACGGGGAACATATCCCTATGATTCATTGCTTGAGGAAATTACAATCACTTTTGATAAAGGAAGAACTTGAGGGTCCCTAAATATTAATGCAGGACTGATGCTACATTTTGAGGGCATATCCCTAGAAAGTGACAAGGATTCAGACCTTGTTGGTGAGACTAGAGGTAAATAATTGAAGTTGGCTTCCTCCCTCATCCTTCTCTTCACTTGACTAATTTGAGAAAGAGTGTTACTAATTCTCTTAGTATCACTTAACCAAACAAAATTTTCATAGTAGGTTCCCTCTATCGTACAATCAATGACCTCCTTTTCCTTTTTTTCCCTTAGGTAGCACTCATTCCCAATTACTGACTTTCTTATAGTTAACTTGAGATGCACCATCCTGGCATAAGAAGTTCCAAACATTAGCCTCAGTTACTGTTGGATGGAAAGTATGGAAAGCACATAGGTTCTAGAGCTAAACTTGGTAGCTTTGATACCACATTGTAATGTCCCCTTCTCGAGCATGACTTTTTCGGTTGACCGTTGGCCTATTCTGGAGACCCGTAGGCTTCTCGGTGGTGAAATTAGGGTTTCTTGGTTGGTGGTTTCTTTTGCTCACGGTTTGGTGATTGAACTGCGGATTCCTTCTGGGTTTTTCGTGAGCTTCTCGATGATGTGATTTTCTTGGCATTCTGAGCACTTTCATGAATTTACTATTTTTAGTAAATTCTATTTCTGGCAGTGGTTCTGTTGGTTTCAGCACGGTTGACTTTCTTCTTCAGACTGTTTAGATGGCTTATTCATTTTCGGCTTGGGGGCACAATTGGAGAGATAAGTTCAAATTATTTTAATAAAGTCATGTTTTAATGTTATATTTTGCTGTTGACCCCCCCCTTAGCCTAGTGATTGAACTTAAGTTGTTTTTAAAGGTGGTCTTTGAGGGGTGGCACCTCATGAGGATATTTTATAATTTTCTAAGGCTCAAAAAACAATGTTTGAAAGTGGATGCCTATCTTATGGTAGAGTTTGTTTTTAAAGTCAAATTTCATTAAGGAAAAAGGTACGCCATCTTTGGAGGGAAAAGGAGTTACTTCAAAATTTGAAAAGCAGGCTTTCTAGAAGCTTCTAGAAATTCTTCAAAAAATTATAAAAGGAGGTCTTGGGCTTCATTTGCATCATTTGATATCTTGAGTAATGTTATGCTATCATAATGGTGCTGGACTGCTTCAAGGAATGAATGCCTCCTAGCTTGGCTCAACTTCATGCTTGTGAGATAGCACCTAGTGGAGAGGTTTGGTTGCTTTTGAGTGATTTTGTAGTGAGTTTGCTTATAGCTGTTGTTTATGATTGTAATTCCTTATATTTTCAAAATAATCAAAAAAATATGGAGTTGTTGGTTTGTGTTGCAGATTTGGTTTTTAGCTCATAAGTCATTATGTGATTTTCTTTTGGTTCTGGGTAGTTTACCCATGCATTTGCTAGGTAAGGGCGCCCCTTTCAGAGAAGTTTGGGAATTTAATTTGAAGTCTCTAATTTATTATGGCAAAATCGCCCCTCCTTGCAGTCGTACCATTTAGAGTGTCATTGGAATTCGTGAAGAAAATAAATATCTGCATTTAGGTTTTGTTTTGTGTTTTCAGCTTGGGCGCCTTCATCATAGGAATGATTTGCATCAAATTTCATGTAATTTGGGTGAGTAGTGAGTGAGTTGTGTGCATTTCCTTGAGTTTTTGTATTGTTGGTTATCAGTTTTAGTCATGGTTCTGTCATAACAGCTTGCATAGACTCCATCATTTGAGTTTCATTTGGAAAGGAGAGACATTAAGAACATTAAGGATAGCATTATACATTGTCGCAACATTGGGAACACCCTTATCTTGTGCTTAACAGATAAATCTCTGATATTGTAAGCTGAACAATAGTACTGTCGGCATCTTTCTTATTCTTGCTAATCTCATGCTTGTAACTTCCCACTGAATAAGTGGAAGAGGCTAGCTTGCCGCTTGTTTACTTGATTTGCATTGTAATTTCATAAGTCTCTGCCATATGGTTGCCTCATCTCCATCCTGGATTGGGTAGCACATACTTGGTGTTGAGTTTACCTTCAGTATTGCAATAGATAGGGATCCTCTGACCATATGCTCACCGTCATCTGGCGCATTCTTGGTTAGAGTTCTTTGTATCAGCATTTCTTTAAGATCCTCTTACCAATGCTCACACCTTGCCCACATCGGGATCCTAGTGTACATTTTGGTTAGAGTTGCTTTCAGCATCGTTTTGGTTTAGAGCTAACCTTAACGAGTGCTTGTTAATTGTAACTTGCAATTGAAAATCGAAAAAATTTGGCTCGGTATATTTTAGTGGTATCAGAGCTATGCATCATGTCGTCCTGTGAAAATAGCCTTCTATGAGTGACAGAGAACAGAGATACTTAGCAAGGGTATACAAGAGGGATACCAGTCAAAAATAGTTTTATCAGGTTCCAAAAGGTTAGACAACATCAAAGGTTTTGAGGGCTAATTGGGAGCCTTCTCAGGAAACAAAAATGGGGGATAATGAAAGGACTTTAGGTGGCAATGAGAGAAGTTCTGGAAACAGAGATGACAGTGGGAAAGGTATAGAAGGGTCGCCCAATCCAGGACAAGGGTTCGATAGGAAGATGGATGCTTTGTTAGATATGGTTTCTCTCATGTTGGGGAAATTGGGTTAGAACCCTCCACAGAACAATCCAGGGCATGCCGATGAACACAGTGCTTCCAACCAGCACAATGGACATGTTGTCCAACCTTCAGCAAGCAACACATACATCTCTGCTAGACCTTTCAAACCCACGTTCTTGGCACCAGTAAACCCACCACCAGAGCCTGAAGCAAATGTTTCATTTTTGGAACAGCTGAGGATAGGCTGTACTGAGTATGAAACTCTTCCTAATCAAGTCAAGCTAGACATGTCCTTCAACGATTTCATGGAGCTTAGGAGGAAGAATAGAGGAAATGGGAGGAATTATGAACAAAGGAGAAAATCAGTACAAGGGGACTTGTATCAAGCTATCAAAAAGGTTATGCTTCCCCACTTTGATGGAAGTGATAGTAGTTCTGCTCGAGCTTGGATACAGAAGCTAGACAACTATCTGGCTCTTAGACCAATGGCAGAAGAAGAAGCGATTAAGTTTGCTACACTACACCTAGATGGGGTGGTGCATGAGTGGTGGTACCATGGCCTAGTCACCTTAGGTCATGGGTCTATCACTACCTATGATGAGTTTACCAATAGACTCATTGAGAGATTCAAGAAGAAGGACCCAGAAGTGCATTTTAGGGAATTGGCACAGTTGAAGCAATATGGCATAGTTGATGCCTACATAGCTGAGTTCCAAAGACTTTCAGTAATGGTCACTGGAATCACGGAGAGAAGATTGGTGATCCTATTTAGTGAAGGATTGATGGAGCCACTCAAGGGTTGGATTAAAGCTTTTGATCCACCCTCCCTACAGGAGGCAATGAAGAAAGCAAGAAACATGGAGTGGGCTACTCCCAAAGAAAAGTTCCATTCCAAGCAATCATTTCACAAAGGGGATAGAGGGAAAAGACCTCATCAAAGACCTCATCATAAGGAGTTCAAACCACATAAACCTCATGGCACAAGATTGGATCCAGAGACTATCAATGAACTCTGAAGAAAGGGATTATGTTTCCATTGTTGGGAAAAATGGTCCCAAGATCATGTTTGCCCAAAAGGAGCCAAAATTCATCAAATTGAATACTACTCAACTGAAGAAAGCAATTCTGATTTTTCTGATCAGCAATCTAATTTTGAGGATAGCGAAGTAGAAAGAGCTCCAGAAGAGTCTGAAGATGAAAGGGGAAGCGGAGGTGCATTGGCTCAACTTTCGAGCTTTCAAAAGAATGAGTCTTTCAAAGTTCGAGGGATGATTAAAGGGCAGTGAATCGTTGCTCTGATTGATATTGGGGCAACACATAACTTCATTGATGAAGCTATGGTGGCAAAGAAAGGGCTGCAAACAGAATATTTTGAAGGCTTCAGAGTTATGGTTGCGGATGGGTTTCACATCTCATGCACCAAGAAGATTTCAAACATGTCTATGCAATTGGGCAATTATGAAGTCAAGGATGACTTCTATGTGGTTAACATTGGAGATACGGATGTCGTCCTTGGCATTCAGTGGCTGTGATCTCTTGGAGAGATCTCTTTAAATCTACAAACCATGGAGCTCAAATTTCAATCCGATGGAAAGAAGGTGGTGTTAAGAGGAATGTCTAATGGTGGTCCTTAGATTGTGTCATTCAAAAGAATGGCAAGTCTGATTCGTCATGACCAAGTTGAGTGGGCTGCGGAATGTATGATTCTTCCAGCTAGTTCGGTTGAGACAAAGAGAGATTATCCTCCAGATATTCAGTCTTTACTCACCAAGAAGAGTAAAGTGTTTGCTGATTTACCTCCTGGACCACCTCCTGATCGAGGTTCAGAACATGTCATAGAGCTCAAGGAAGGAGTTAAGCCAGTTATCACAACTCCATATCGGTACCCCAAAAAGCAAAAGGATGAGATTGAAAAGAACATTAAGGAACTCTTGGAGATGGGCTTCATTCGTCCAAGTAAGATTCCCTTTGCTTTAGCAGTTGTTCTAGTGAAGAAGAAGGATGGTACCATTCGGATGTGTGTAGATTATCGTGCTTTGAATCAAAGCACCATCAAAAATTGATATCCCATTCCAAGGATAGATGAGCTCATTGATGAGCTACATGGAGCCAAGTTCTTTTCGAAGATAGATTTGAGGTCGGGCTACTATCGGATTCGAATGAGAGGATCTGATGTTGAGAAGATAGCTTTCAGATGTCACTATGGTCACTTTGAGTTCCTAGTCATGCCATTTGGGTTGACTAATGCTCCTGCTACGTTCCATTCTTGTATGAACAGAGTCTTTCAGAAGTAGTTGAGGAAGTTCGTGTTGATATTTTTTTATGATATCTTGATTTTTAGCAAAACTTGGGAAGAACATCTCAAGCATTTGGAGGAAGTGCTTAGCATCCTAGAATCAGAGAGCTTGTTTGCCAAAGAATCCAAATGTGAATTTGGAATGAAGGAGCTACTTTACCTTGGTCACATAATCAGTACTGAAGGTGTGAAGGTTGATCCTGAAAAGATCAAGGCTATTGTTGATTGGCCACCTCCTAAGAACTTGACTCACTTGAAAGGGTTCTTGGGCCTTTGTGGATTTTACAAAAGGTTTGTGAAGGGTTACTCTTAGAATGCTGCTCCTCTTACTAACCTCACAAAAAAAGGAGCTTTTTGCTAGTCAGAAAAGGCTCAGAGTACTTTTGATAAGTTTAAGAAGATAATGAGTTCTTGTCCTATTCTTTCTATTCCGGATTTTTCCAAGCCCTTCAAGCTACAGTGTGATGCATCTGGTGAAGGTGTTGGGGCTGTTTTAATGCAAGATAAGCATCCAATCGTGTTTGAGAGCATAAAATTAAGAGGAGTTGAGAGGGCCTACTCTATCTATGACAAGAAAATGCTTGCAATCATGCATGCATTAGCCAAGTTCAGACAGTACTTGGTGGGGAGCAATTTTGTGGTCAAGACTGATCACAATAGTCTCAAGCATTTCATGCATCAGAAAGATTTGAACGAGAGGCAACAGAAGTGGGTGAGTAAGCTTCAAGCTTACGATTTTGACATTGAGTATGTCAAAGGTAAAAACAACATAGTGGCTGATGTTTTATCCAGAAGACCTCATTTGAGCTCATTATGTGAGCTTACTGCTGATTGGAAAAACATGTTGCTTGCTGATTATGCCAAAAATCAGTTTGCAACCAGCATCATAGAGGGTACTTTTCATGACGAAAGGTACAAGATGGTTGAAGGGCTGATACACTACAAGGGTAGAGTCTTCTTGGTGGCTGATTCTAAGCTCAAAAAGAAGATTTTTCTAACGTTTCATGACATTCCACTTGCTGGTCATCAGGGGTTCTTCAAGACATATAGGCAGATCTGAGAAATATTTTCTTGGAAGGGTTTGAAAGGAGAAGTTCAACGTTACATTTAGGAGTGTCCCACTTGTCAGATGAACAAAAATGAGCATACATTACCAGCTGGTCTGCTGCAACCTCTTCCCATTCCCAATCAAAAATGGGAAAGCATATCAATGGACTTCATCACTGGGTTACCCAAATTTCAAGGAAAAGACAGTATCTATGTTGTGGTAGATAGGTTGACAAAATTTGCTCATTTCTTTGCCATTACCAGCTCATTTTCAGCAGCTCAAGTTGCAGATCTATTTTTTTATGAGGTGTTTAGATTGCATGGGTTGCCAAAAAACATTGTGAGTGATAGGGACAGCAAGTTCCTAAGCACCTTTTTGCAAGAGGTCTTCAGAATGAGTGGTACAGTGCTTACTCCAAGCACTAGTTATCACCCTCAAATCGATGGACAAATAGAGATAGTAAACAAGTGGTTGGAAGGTTATTTGAGGAACTATGTTTCAGAATAGCAAAGAGCATGGGTGAAATGGCTTCACATTGGCGAGTATTGCTATAATTCTTCTTTTCACATGTCAATAAGGATGTCACCTTTCATGGCTCTTTATGGTTATGAGGCTCCTAGCTTTGTTGATTTGGTGTTTGGTGATAGCAAAGCCCCTCAAGCCAAGGATTTGTTACAGCAGAGTCAAGACATCTTGAAATCTTTGAAGAACAATCTACAAATTACACAGAATCAGCAGAAGATGTACGATGATTAGTGGCATGTTGAGCGCTCTTTTGAGGTTGGAGATATGGTTTATCTTCAACTACAGCCTTACAGACAGTCTACTCTCAAGAAGAGTGGAGCTGAGAAGCTCAAACCTCACTTCTATGGGCCGTTCAAGGTTATCAAAAAGGCGGGAGCAGTAGCTTATGAGTTGGAGCTACCTTCGAGTAGCAAAGTGCACAATGTCTTCCACGTGTCTCGCCTCAAGAAGGCACTTGGGCACAATGTTATCGCTTCATCATAGTTGCCACCTTTGGATGAAGAAGGATAGTTAGTTTTGATTCCAGAGGAGATTATTGATTCCAGAGAGCATTCTTTGAGGAAAAGAACAATCAGAGAGTATTTGGTGAAGTGGAAGAACTTGCCTATGGAGGATGTGACTTGGGAGAATGATGAGATTCTGCAGCATCTGGGTTTGCGATTGCTTGAGGACAATCAATCTTGGGGAGGGCGGACTATAATGTCCCCTTCTCGAGCATGACTTTTTCTGTTGACCGTTGGCCTATTCTGGAGACCCGTAGGCTTCTCGGTGGTGAAATTAGGGTTTCTTGGTTGGTGGTTTCTTTTGCTCATGGTTTGGTGATTGAACTGCGGATTCCTTTTGGGTTTTTCGTGAGCTTCTTGGTGATGTGATTTTCTTGGCATTCTGAGCACTTTCATGAATTTACTATTTTTAGTAAATTCTATTTTTGGCAGTGGTTCTGTTGGTTTCGACACGATTGACTTTCTTCTTCAGACTGTTCAATTGGCTTATTCATTTTTGGATTGGGGGCACAATTGGAGAGATAAGTTCAAATTATTTTAATAAAGTCATGTTTTAATGTTATATTTTGCTGTTGAACCCCCCCTTAGCCTAGTGATTGAACTTAAGTTGTTTTTAAAGGTGGTCTTTGAGGGGTGGCGCCTCATGAGGATATTTTATAATTTTTTAAGGCTCAAAAAACAATGTTTGAAAGTGGACGCCTATCTTATGGTAGAGTTTATTTTTAAAGTCAAATTTCATTAAGGAAAAAGGGACGCCATCTTTGGAGGGAAAAGGAGTTACTTCAAAATTTGAAAAGCAGGGTTTCTAGAAGCTTCTAGAAAGTCTTCACAAAATTATAAAAGGAGGTCTTGGGCTTCATTTGCATCATTTGATATTGTGAGTAATGTTATGCTGCCGAAATGGTGCTGGACTGCTTCGAGGAATGAATGCCTCCTAGCTTGGCTCAACTTCGTGCTTGTGAGATAGCACCTAGTGGAGAGGTTTGATTGCTTTTGAGTGATTTTGTAGTGAGTTTGCTTATAGCTGTTGTTTATGCATTGTAATTCCTTATATTTTCAAAATAATCAAAAAAATATGGAGTTGTTGGTTTGTGTTGCAGATTTGGTTTTTAGCTCATAAGTCATTGTGTGATTTTCTTTTGGTTCTAGGTAGTTTACCCATGCATTTGCTAGGTAAGGGCGCCCCTTTCAGAGAAGTTTGGGAATTTAATTTGAAGTCTCTAATTTATTATGGCAAAATTGCCCCTCCTTGCAGCCGTACCATTTAGAGTGTCATTGGAATTCATGAAGAAAATAAATATCTACATTTAGGTTTTGTTTTGTGTTTTCAGCTTGGGCGCCTTCATCATAGGAATGATTTGCATCCAATTTCATGTAATTTGGGTGAGTATTGAGTGAGTTGTGTGCATTTCCTTGAGTTTTTGTATTGTTGGTTATCAGTTTCAATCATGGTTCTGTCATAACAGCTTGCATAGACTCTGTCATTTGAGTTTGATTTGGAAAGGAGAGACATTGAGAACATTAAGGATAGCATTATACATTTTTGCAGCATTGGGAACACCCTTATCTTGTGCTTAACAGATAAATCTCTGATATTGTAAGTTGAACAGTAGTATTGTCAGCATCTTTCTTATTCTTGCTAATCTCATGCTTGTAACTGAACACTGAATAAGTGGAAGAGGCTGGCTTGCCGCCTGTTTACTTTATTTGCATTGTAATTTCATAAGTCTCTGCCATATGGTCGCCTCATCTCCATCCTGGATTGAGTAGCACATACTTGGTGTTGAGTTTACCTTCAGTATTGCAATAGATAGGGATCCTTTGACCATATGCTTGTCGTCATCTAGCGCATTCTTGGTTAGAGTTCTTTGTATTAGCATTTCTTTAAGATCCTCTAACCAATGCTCACACCTTGCCCACATTGGGATCCTGGTGTACATTCTGGTTAGAGTTTCTTTCAGCATCGTTTTGGTTTAGAGCTAACCTTAACAAGTGCTTGTTAATTGTAACTTACAATTGAAAATTGAAAAAATATTGGCTCGATATATTTCACACATGTAACATGCCAATTTTTCTACGAAAGTAAATTCACTATATTTTAACCTCAAGTAAATAAACTATGTTCAAAACTCAGCAATAAAAAAATTCTTTCTAAAAGAGAATAAAGAGCATATTTTCCATAACAATGTTCCATGTAGTGATTTCATTCTCATTATTTAAATATTTACATTTTACAAATTTCCAAAGATGGAGTGCAATGATACATACATAGCTCAGCTTAGCTTCATAAGCAATAGATACGAATGGTCCATGTAGTCCCCCTCAAATCTCAGTCGTCAACTGATAAGGAGAAGTATCACTCAAGTGCTTTTCTACCAACCACGAACTTAATGTAGTCCCCCGCACATCTACGACATATGGCAAGATGGCTCTACCCTTCAACAAAGAGATTGGTTGGATAACCCCAATACAAATAGCCTTCCTAAGCTTAGTTTTGTGTCCTACAAACTAGAACTTAATCATATGATAGCTTCTACTACAAGTATGAAAATCCCAAACTAGAATGTCTAATTGGATCACAATGAATTAAAAATGTAAGTAGTGGCTACTTACACTATTTTGGCCAAAGTTTCACATATAAAAGTGTCATCTCTTCACCCAATACCCTAGCTTGATTTGGTTTTTGACCATTCATATACTATGCATAGGAAATTTCCTTCTTAAGGTGATCTTTAACCCCGGGAACAACCTATGTTCCTTTATATCACTATAACATATCTACCAAGAAAGCGCTATACATAAGCTACTTCCTTCATTTGAATAATCTAATCCCAAGGGTAATCTATGAACTATTTATCATTTAGATTACATAAAAAACTTTAAATAAATACTTCATAAGCTACTCTAAGCTTCTTCTTTCCCTAGTATATAATACTAATGAACATAATCACTCCTTAATATCGAGTATGTACAAACACTCAAATAAGGTTCACAAGAATTAAGTGTAATAAGATTCTTTCAATCCTATAGAATCAAACATAACATTTCCCTAATCTAGCGAATCAATGCATTTTACCACACAAGTCAAACAACAACACTCAATCTTTCCCAAAGCATATAGAGCATAAGAGTGCAAAATTAACATGCCTATTAAATTCTAATCCCAATTGAAAAAAATTGACTTTCAAGCTCAATCCTCTTCAAGAGCTCGTTTGAAGAATCTTTAGCAATTCTCCAAACCCACTCATACAATTTCTCAAAATAATTCTCTCAACTTCCCTCATAAGAAAACTCTCAACTCAAACAAGAATAGCTCGAATAAAAATCAACAAGATGCAAGTGAATTGTGCATCCAAATGAGGAAATCCTCTCCCCTATTTATACAAAAATATGATACTTTGTTTCCTACAAGCAATCTATGCTAAATGACACTTCTCAACTCTTAAGATTGACTCAAAAACTAATCTCACTGTGTGGAAAAATTAAAACTTAATACTTAGCAAAACAAAACAATAGGTCGCTTAATGCAAAGACATCAAGAATGTGTTTTAGAAATTCAAGGTGAATGATCAAACAGGTTGACTCAAATCATGCCAGCTTCTACTTGACTTATTCTCCATTTTACTTTTTCTTCTACTGTTGGGAAAAGCTTACAAATTAGACTTCTAATGCAATACAGTTTTCACAATTTGGTGCCATATAAACCTTCTTTTGTGCTTTTGGTGTTTGCAGATTTATGACCAATTAAATGCTTTTAAATGCACTTCAAATATCTTTTATGAAATCTTGACTAAGTTTTATATCTTTCCCATATATATTGTGTTCTATTTGCAAGCTTGATGATTCATATTAAATGTCTTTAGTGTTGTCATAATGTACATTTTATTATTTCGCCAACTCTAATGCTATGCACACTACTATATTGTATCCGCTTGGTAATTAAAAATATTAGTGCTTCATTTATAAACAACGATTTATTCAAGCATTACATTCTATCAATAATACATATATATATATATATATATGTTTACATATATATTTCAATCAACTCATGCTATAATAAGTATACATCATTCAGTATTTCAAATGAATATATCCATGTTATCATTTTATAAATAATTTTATATGTATATATCTATATACACATATACATATATATATACATATATTGATATATTTGTATTGATGTTCCATCATGTCAACTCATACGCATATATCAATATGTGTATATATGTGTATATATGCATGTCCCATATATACATTTTCTTATACAATCAATCGCATATATTTGCAAATTTATTGATAGACATAAATGCATGCCGTATATATATATATATATATATATATATATATATATATATATATATATATATATATATATATATATATGTCTCATTTTCTATTCAATACCCTCATTCCCATGAGAAATTTTTCCATGAGAATGCATAGGTACATCTACCTATGTATATTCATGTACGTATTAACTCATGTGTATGGATTTATCGTCAACACGTAAATGTATACATATATACATTCCATGTATATATCTCATTGACTGAAAAAAGAACACATAAGAAAGAGCTTACACATACAAAGGAGACTCAACAATTATGAATGTTCATATCAAAAATCATAATCCTTTCAAATTCAAACACAAAAAAAAACTAAGGGGTTGACTTACCAATTTCCTAAACTATGACTCAACTGGACCATACTATATGTGTGTGTGTGTGTGTGTGTGTGAAAAGGAACAGTTAGGCTTCCTTAAGGGTTACTTGACCAATCACTTATCTAAGTGATACTTCCCCTCCCTTCCAGAGGCTTGATTCTTGTGTAGACATCTAAATTTGGACACTTAATTTATCCA
This sequence comes from Sequoia sempervirens, assembly GCA_007258455.2. Taxonomy (NCBI): domain Eukaryota; kingdom Viridiplantae; phylum Streptophyta; class Pinopsida; order Cupressales; family Cupressaceae; genus Sequoia; species Sequoia sempervirens. The sequence goes on along the minus strand of VDFB02105785.1, from coordinate 251,290,004 downwards.
AATGTATTCCCTTTCATCTTATTTTCGTTAATTAAGTAATACTGCTATTATTTAATTAATAACTTTAATTCTGCCAAATCCCTAAGGTATTTAATCAATAATACCTTATCTCTTTAATCCTCCTTTCATCAAATGAATTAATAAAATATAACATTTATTTAATTCCTCACATGTCACATCCTCCATATTTTATTATCTAATCTTAATCCTTCTAATCTCATCATTAGGATGTGCATATGTCTAATCCTTGATTAGGATGTGTAACATCCTCCAACTTTTGCAAGTTGTCCTCTAATCTTTCTTAGCCACCTAACCCTCCTCTAATCCTCCATCAACTTGTCTAATCACCCCCTTTAGTCAACTCTTCCCATCCCCCAAAGAATTTTTAATTCCTTTTGTCTTCCCAAAGTCCTTTGAGGAATTTTTAATTTCACTCATTTTTCAAGGAATATTAAATTCCTTTTCTCTTCCCCATGTCCTTTATGACATGTGTCTTTGGTCAACCTTATTAAAAGCCTTCCCCTTTTGTACAAGGCACTCCACTTCCCCATGTGAATTTTTAATTCACTTTTAATCCCCCAATGCACTCAAAAGGAATTTTTAATTCCTTCACTTCTTCCCACATGTCCTCTCTTTATTCTTTATTCTTTCCCTTCTCCCCATGAGGATATTTGAGGAATTTTTAATTCCTCACATGTCCTATCACCCACATGGGGACAAGTACCTCCTTTATGAGGAGATCTTGTCCAATCCCAAGGTACTTTGTACCCCCCTCCATGTCATGTACTATCCTTCCACCTCATGTCCACTTCACCTTTTAGGGATATATCACATGCCACATGTCAAGATGTGAGGGCTTGTGAGTTCTCAACTCACCTTGGCCCTACATCTTGATCATTGGTGGCTCAATCTCGGCCATCTTTTTCCCTAGAGATTTCTAAAATCTCTATAAATACCCCCTCTTTTCTCTCATTTTGGGAGAGATCATTTTGCTAGCCAAACTCTTGCAATTTTATTTCTCAATCTACACTTAGCCATTTTCATGCTTTTATCCATTTCCATCCATCCTCACATCATCATCTAGTTTGCATATCTTGCCATCCAAGGAGCATACACATCAAAGATCGAAGGGCCAACCAAAGGATCGATTCGACACAAGGTATAAAGTTTCATTTGTTGTTTTTATCTTGTGTTGATTCCAACTTAGGCTAATCTTGAGGTGTAGGTTGTTTTGGTGTTTATTTGCACTCTTTAGTTTGTTGCTCATTTTCTAACGCATATATTTGACCTATCACACCTTGTATCTGCATTCAACTTAGAACATTGCAATAGTAGTTTTTTGTTCATCAAAGTGATCATTTGTATTTCTTCATTTCATAATTAGAACATTGAATTAAATCAACATTCATTCTACTTATTCATTTTAATATAACATCAAATAAATTAACTTCCATTCTTCATTTTCCCAATGATACATATAAATAAAGTGCAAACACATGTTTCTTCAATCATAAATACAAGCACATTCATTTATTGAGTATTTTAACCAATCATAGTACTAGTAAATAGGTAAAAATGCTCAACGGGGTGTAATAGGTGGGTATGGCATGCATTACAACATAAATAGTTTTAAATAATTATAATTATTCCTAAGGCTTTGTAAGGTGGCACAACACTCAATTCTAACATTAACTACTAAAAGGTACACCATGCATACCATTTGGTATGATCAAGACTTTACGCTAAATTACCATTAGTGATTTTATTATATTAATTTTGTAAACAAGTACCATGCATGCAACAATGAATAATAAAGTGTGATATAAAAGGATTTTTAAAAGATAATTATCTAGGGATATACTAAGGGGGCTTAGCCATACTAAAATAGGAACATATATAATACAAATAACAATGGTTCCTTATATGAGCACACCCCAAAGGGAAATATCTTGTGAAAAGGGAGAATGAAAGATAATATAAAAATACCAAAAAATATGAAAAAGCTTAGAATGAACATTCCCTAGAAGGTTGTAGGACATAGAAATCTCGATGATAAAAAACTAACAAAGAGAATCCCAAAACAATAAAATGACATAACATAATATTGAGGTAGAGTTCAAACCCCCATTGAGTCACTCTTAAACCACTAGATGTCACTTTCCAACATTCGAACACTTGAATAAACCAACCATCACCCACCATAACCACTAATTTATCTTTAATTATGTCCACTCTATGAGAATCATCTAGACTAGTAGGCACCCCCATGAATTAATTTAAAATACTTCTCAACTTGGGTAAGTTTTCTATGCTCCAAATGTGATAGAGTAAAAGAAGTAGATGCATCTAATGTTCCTTTGTAGTGGGACACTAGGAAAATATTGATAACCATTCTTATATCTTGGTAAAACATAGTAAGATTTTATAAGACTAATGAGAAATCGCCCATTTATATCTTCAACACTTGTAACTCATCATCACACTAAGATAGAGGCTTACTCAATGATTCTACCATATGTCTCCTTTAATCACAATTCTAACAAAGTAATTCTCTTCAACCAAAGCATCTTATAAGAGTATAAATCACTAGTACACAAACAATAATATATGACTAAATAAACTACTAAAAATTATATATAAATGACTAAGTTTAGTCACGTGACTATTAGTGGTTTATTTGTAGTCATTTATAACACCACTAAATTTATGACTAAACTATTTTATTCATTTATTTAGTCATTGATTTTTAGTCATCGATTTGGTTATTGATTTGGTCATTGATTTAGTCATTAATTTAGTCATTTATTTAGTCATGGCAGTCATTTATTTAGTCATATATTTAGTCATTGATTGTTGTTAACTGGTCATTTATTTAGTCGTGGTAGTCATTATTTTAGTCATATATTTAGTCATTAATTTAGTCATTAATTTAGTCATATATTTAGGCATTAATTTAGTCATATATTTAGGCATTAATTTAGTCATTACTTTAGTCATATATTTAGTCATTAATTTAGTTATATATTTAGTCATTAATTTAGTCATATATTTAATCATTAATTTGGTCATTACTTTAGTCATATATTTAGTCATTACTTTAGTCATATATTTAGTCATTAATTTAATCATTTTTATTTACTAGTTTCCATTAATTGGTAGTAAATATAGTCATGAAATGAATAATTTATTAAGTGCCATAAATTTTATAATGCAAAACTAACATAATATTAAACTTGAACTAAAACATAAAAGCAAATAAAAATATTACATATACGAATAAGCTACAACATGCTAGAATTAAAAGATTGATTCAACATCATGATAAATAAAGGTAATCTGCAATAAAAAAATTTAATGCAAATATATATATATATATATATATATATATATATATATATCAAGTTAAAAGATGTCAAAGTTGTCTAAGAGTATATATGTAAATATAATAAAAAATGTCAAAGTTGTCTAATAGTTTCCAACTCTTTCAAATACACCATGATAATTAAGATCCCTGAACAACACATTCAAAATACTGCATAAAGCAATGAGCCAAGATGTCTAACATTAACTAGTACATGATAAACATGTTCAACTATGTCATTTTCTACAAATATTTTACTGGCCACCATGTGAAGGTTCCCTCTTTCTCTTTCAGACGAACAACTCCATCTATTTTGTCTTCATAAACAAGGGGTATGTTACTTATGAGTTTTAGAATGTTTACATTTGCATCTCATGTTTCTTTCAAGTTGACTCCCTAACTTTATCCCCTTCTTTGAGTTTATCAATACATTTCTGCAAAAAGAAAAAAGAAAAAAACACATTATATTACATAGGTAATGATTACCCTTGTTTGCATAATAAAACAACCATTACTTAAATAGTACTTGCATGTGTGTGTTAAAATAATTGCAAAAGAAAAATTGCAAAAATAATTGCAATGATCAATCTAATTTACTAAAAAACCAACACTCATTGCACTTCTTACAATGTTAGTATTAGCTTCATGCTAATCAGATACAAAGGCCACAAATATAAACACTACATTACCATGCACGCAATATGAGAGCACTACTACTACTACTGCAAGGTGAAGGTGAAATACATTGGGATGTACAAAAACAGTGGCATTAAAGCTCTAAAACATAACCCCATTCATTCAAAAAAAAAAAGGTAAAAAATTGTAGAACAAGAGATAAAAACTATTTTTTTTGAAATTGAAAGGCATTTCCATAGCCTAGAGATATAGAGAGAAAATAAAATAGAGAGTTTAACTAATGAATTGTAAAAAATAGATTTATGTATTTTATATTCATATCTTTGATTACATTGCATTGCACACCTTTCAAACTCAAAGTATTACTTCCCATTGCATAACTAGTAACTAGATGTTGATAGATGACAAAATTTCAATTGCAATATAGTTTTTACAAAGTCAACCTAAGTAGTTATGCAATTACTTCACATTGCATAACTAATAACTAGGAGCAACTGCCAATTGCATTTGCTTGTCATGGCATTCTATGAGACCACATTTCTTTGAGGGATTTTTCAAACAGTTCACTGTCTTGTCTATGCTACCACATTTTCCATACATGTCTACCAAAGCATTTTGTCAAACAGTTCACTACCTTGGAAAAAATATATCAAAAGAATAATAGTAAGCATGAGACCATAATAGTATGAGGCTCCATAAATCTTTCCTCATCCCTAAACAAAAATTAGCACTATCAGCCTAACAATGCCTCATCAGCAGAACCCCTATTATAGCCTCGTTGATGGCCTGATGAAAGCAACTCATAACCTAGTATCGGTATAACAATACCCTATTGGGTTGACTCCTAAGGCGCTCTCCCTGATAGACCGGCAGAGTCAACGAAAGTAAGCACATTGTTGTGACACATGAACATCGATGGAACAAATGTTTGCATTCCCCCGATGGCTTGATATAACCATGGATTATCAAGTGCATAATGTATATCGGTGGAGTTGGGGTGCATCGAGGTGACATTATCTAGCATCCTACCGATAGACCTAAGGAAAGTTGTTCATTGGTGGAGAAGGTGGCTATCGGTGGAAGAAGAATCACAGTCTCACCGATATAGTGATAATGATTATTCTAACTGATGTGACATCTTGAGGCATCGTCGAGATATTTAAAATTAATGTTCTCCCCTGATGACAAGACTAAAACAGGTGGTGCATTTAGGGAGATCTAAAATGGAGTAATTGCAAGTTTTAATTCTTGAAGTGAATGAGAGAAGTTTGGATTCAGGTGGCGGCGATGACTGACGTATGTCGAGCATTTATGGAAAGGAATGTGAATGAAGTTATTAAATTCTTGAGGCATTACTTTCTCGATGCTCCTCTACTGTGGCAAATAATAGGTGTGAAAACAATGTACAAGAGGTGGTGGCTTTGTCGCTACAGAGGTGATGGAGGTCGATTTCATGCTTAAAACGAAGAAACAACTCACACTTTTATGGAGAACCATCAGTAAAGAGACTAATGGGGTTTTCATGTACACCAATGAACGATTAGTGCAGTCAGTGCAACTAATTATGGGAAGAGGATTCGGCCAACTCACACACAAGTACAAAACTAATTTGGACATTTATTCACTCATAATGGCTTGGAGCTTAGATTTGGGAGAGCCGATTGAAGTTGTGAAAAAGGTGATGAAGGCACTGGTGCATAAGGATTATTTGAAGAACATGGACTCACTGTTGGAATGGGCGATTTTGGGAGTTGGGATGGATATCGGTGAGGGAATTGAAAGTGAAGAGGATGAAGAAATAGTGAAATGCATACCCTTTGTGAAATGGCCAAAAGGAAAATGTAAAGCCAAATGGAGAGAGGGAGCAGCACGCGGGTGAGAGGCTCTAAAATTGATTGTGGAATTAATAGAGGTTGAGGCAATGATAGTGAAGGAAAAGGTTGAAGCAAAGCGGCTAAAGAAGTTGGAGTAGCGAACTTAGAGGAAGAAGAAGAAGAAGAACAGGACCTCTATGGAAACTGTGGTGAGTAGCTCATTTGCAGCTCTACAGTTAACATAATCCTCTGCCATGAATTTGAGTTTTTTGGTTGTCTGTAGTTAGTTTTGGGGGGTTTTACAAAATTGTGGGCAACGAAAAGGAGTTTTTGGTTTGTAGGGTAGTTAGTAGTTATTCGTAAAAGATGGTGAATGTAATTTTTAGTGAAAATTTTGATTTTGAAATAGTTGTTAAGGAATGGCAGTGAAGTCACTGCAGATAAACTGTAAATTTTGAAAACAATGAATATATAAACTCTCCAACCATACAACTATAATCTCAAAAAATATTGTAACTAAGGAAATTAATAGTTTGAATGCAAGTAATCTATGTCAATTGTCAAACATTAATATTATCCAGTTGTTACCTAAACCTGATTTAATAAGTAATAAGCGCTTGCTGGTAATCATGCCTGCCCACCAAAGTGGCTCATATAGGTAAGAATAACCTCCCACTCTTGCAATAATTTTTTCATGGTCACTATTAGTATATAAAAATAAATTTGGAAAGAACAGAGTTTCAAAGATAGAATAGAATGAAGACTCTAAAGAAGCTATTTTCACATTGTAGCTTTCTGACAATCCAACATGACATTGAAGCTTAGTGTTTGATTTTTGTTCAACACAAAAACAAGAACTGGGCCATGGGATAGAACATTGAAATCAATTTTTTTTTCAAAATAAGTTAGTATACTCAAATGTGAAAGGAGATGAAAGCATAATCTAAGAAATGTGTTAAAAGGGCACCTCCATTTATGTGCAGTGCAGGTGGCAATTGTCTAAATTTTGAGGTTCAATATTGAAATTTTATTTAAAATTGAAATATAAATGTCCTTAGTTGATTAGAAGTAACTAGTAGATAAAGCTAACTAGTTAAAGGTATTCACTATCATGCTTACACATTCCCTAAGTATCTACTAAACAAATAAATCTTGTGTAGAATGTATATATTTCTAATTTCAAGATTATATTTACAGTCATGGAGAGTTACATGAGGTATAGGTTAGGTCTCTAGTTGATATTAATTGGTGCAAATCTAAGGTCTTACTTGTCCTACCCAATAATATTTATTCCAATCTTTAAATGACATAAAATATTGAAGCTTATCCTTTGTTGTTCTCAAATTATCAATCAAACCATCTTAACCATATCATACTAAAAGTCTATTTTCAGAACCAAAAAATGTGAGTTTTGAGAGTCCCACTCAATCTCAAGGCCAAAAGCATAACATCTGGCTTAAAACGGGTACATACCAAAATCTTCAAATAGTACAGTGATATCTTAAAAAAAACCCTAAGTACTTAAATCCTTCCATGGTTTTTTGTTGATGTAATTAAATTATCATAGGTGATCTAAAAGGTCAAAGGGCCTTTATTTTTTCTTGTAAGTTGTAAGCCCTAAAAAAAAGTCAATCAGTCGTCAAGGTAAATACATGACTGGAACATGGTTGAGGTAACAATCATCAAGGTGATTACATGACTGGAACAAGTGTGAGGTAATAGAAGGAACAAGTGTGAGGTAACAGAAGGAATTATAGGTCTTTGTCCTCATCACCCAAATCAAGATTTGAGGCAAGCGAAGGAATGTAGCCTACTCACTGCTTCTGCACAACAAACTTAAATCTATACTTTCTTTATAAATGTTCTAAAAAATAATGTCATATGACCACCAAAATAATTTCAACTATCATAGTTATATGATTTGTCATCAACACCATCTCATCACAAAACCATCAGTTATAATTTAATCCCGATTGAGGAAATACATACCTGGTACATCCTCATCAATACAAGGTGAGCTCAGTCACTTGTTCAAGCCAACAAGTACTCCACAACCTCTCTCCTCCTAGCAAGTAACACCCCTTGAGTTCTCTCAATGGACCCTTCTTCCCATCAAGCTTTGAACAATTTGATGGAAATTTTTTGATGCAAAGCAATTTGGCTTTGAACAAATCATCACAAAACAAGCTGATTCAAACAACCAATTGATTCACAAAACTCAACTCATCTAGTAGGTCTTCAAACCTAGATTTTTGACTTTATCTCACAATGAACCACTCAACAATCAATCTATCTACTCTTTTAGACACCCTTTAAGGAAAACTATAACTTACCTTCAAAACCATCATGGGTCACTTTGGACCATCTCACGCAAAACCTATAAACAACAATGTCCTAATAGACCAATTAGGTCTCTATTTCAAAGGAGGTACCTCAAATTCTTTCCTCCAACTCCAAACAATCACTTAGATCTTCTTACCAGTCAAATAGGGCCCTAATCAACAATTTTTAGATATGAAAACTCTCATCTAAGCTCTGTAACTAAAAACCCTCACTTTACACTAGCTTGGGGTAGGGTTTATTGAAAAATGGCATTACCAACCTCTCACAGCTTTGCCACCGCCTCCAACACTCTTCATTATGCCTGCACGTGCTTACAATATGAATTGGTCAATCATGACCTTATTAATTTCTTCTAGACTCAAAACTCAAACTGACCTAAGACCTCCATGAATCAACATTTCACAAATACCTTGGTGCTCCTGCTCCAGTTTTTAAATGTTTAATTCAAGAAGAAATAGAGCTATTCAGATATACAAGTCAAAATCAAATACATTTTTACATTTATGTATTGGTATTGCAAACTCTTTTATGAAGGATCGGACTAGGGTTTTCCTAATTGGTGCCTCTAGATTCCAGGTTAGAATCTTACAAGACTTAAATAGTGTACATACCAACCTCCACTTTACTGTCACAACTACCTTTGTTACTGTTTTCCCCCTCAATCCATCATAGTTCCATTTCCAGGAGTCACCCAGAGGTCTCCAGCAGATGATAAGGTGTAATCGGCAAGAGGGGTGTATACCTCTATCCCAACCATAGAGGTTTTATGTGGTCAGGTAAAACCCCACCTTGAAACCCCAAACCATATAAACTTAGTGCTCCACGAGGACCCATCCCCTACCTTGGCACCCCCGTCCCCATCCCAGAAATGTTTCAGGGACTTGGGGGACCTCAAAACTTCCCCCTGCCTTTGCATCTGACACTGACACAAACTTGAGCTCCAATTTTGATAAAAACCTACCAGTTGCATCTGCTGATTAGGGATAACCATATATTTTCTTTTTTTTTGTCATTTTATAGTTGAAACTTGAAGGATTTGGGCATTTTTTTATAATTCCTATTTAATATGTATGCACATTGACAATAAAAGAATTTTAATTTTGTTACTTTGTTTGTCAATTCTTATGTGAAATATCAATTCAAGTCTAATGTTATGTATTAATCTTCTACAATGCCTATGATGAATGCTTTATCAATGTCCTGATGTGAATATTTGAAATTTCTCTATATTTTAAAAAAATCCCTATTTTTTATAGGCGTCCCCTACCATCCCCTAAAAAATGACCCAAAAGTACCCCCATACCAAAAACACGTCCCACTGTCCCCTGTCGTCCTTGTCCCCTAAACTTGGGGGAGCATAGTATAAACTTGATTTTATGAAAAAAGACATTCAGGTATACAGGAAAATCTGACCCTACAACATTGAAAACACCAAATAACAATAGCTATAGGAAAAACTAGCTTCAGTAGACAATATATGCAAGATGTGGAATTGTAGAAAAAACACCTGAATTGTTTGATAGAATGCCTCAAAGAGATGTCATCTGATGGAATGAAATGATTGATTGCAAAATGTGCACAAAATGGATTTTGCAAGGAACCTCTCAAAATCTTTGAATTAATGAAGCACTCTAGAACACATCCTAGCATTGTAAGCTTTTCTTGGGTTCTAGGTGCATGCAGTCATGCAAGTTTAGTGGATGAGGGTTGCACATACTTCACATGTCAATAACCCTTATTACATTACAATTTACATATATAGTTGATCATTAGGTGTGCATGGTTGATCAACCATTCATATTTTTAGTTGGATCCTAAAAATGTTGCAACTTATGTTATTCTCTAAAACATTTGTACGGGGTTCAAATAGCAAAGCGATTGATAAAAGATAGAGGAATTAAAAAGATACCTAGATGTTATAATTGGATATGGTCTGGTAGACAATATATGCAAGATGTGGAATCATAGACAAAACACCTAAATTGTTTAACAAAATGCCTCAAAGAGATGTCATCTCATGGAATGAAATGATTGATTGCAGAATGTGCACAAAATGGATTTTGCAAGGAACCTCTCAAAATCTTTGCCCAATTTTGAAGATCTCTAATGTTTAAGGCACGTTTTTCCCAAAACAACCTGACACATTTTATGCCCATGCCCTATTGTTCTTTATCACCATTTTGCTTCAATTTCCTGGCTCTAAACCAAATCATGATGATTAGAAAAGCAATCCCAATCTTCTAAGTACACTTGTCTTCATGTTGGGCTGTTTTAAACAAGATTTGATTGAGTTTGAAACACCCATTCAACTCTATTTAGTTCCAAACAAAAATTTTTATATCATCTGAAATAAAACACCTAAACTCCATCTACTTCATTCTAACAGAAATGGCTAGAAGACTTCACACACCAAGGATTCTATCAGTCAGACGTATCTTCTAGTTCTAACGATGCGTCGATAGTTCTATTTTTTCATCGACGTGAGGATCTTCTATCAACGGGACAAGGTCTCACATTCCCACGATGGTCTAATGGGGATGTCATCGGTGGAACAGGAGACCTTGTCCCACTGATAGAAGATCCTCACGCTGATGAAAAAATAAAACCGTTGACACATCGTTGGAACCAAAAGACACGTCCACTGACGACATCCCCATCGGACCATCGTAGGAACATGAGACCTCATCCTACTGATAGAAGATCCTCACGCTGATGAAAAAACAAAACCGTCGACGCATCGTTGGAACTAGAAGACACGTCCGACTGATAGACCGATAAGGTGGGGGAAATTAGTTCCATTTTCTGTAACGTGGTAAGAGTCATACAGGTAATGCTATGGTAGGCTAGGGAAATCTTCTTGGAGGTTCTAAATGATTTGCCTCTTTTTATAAGACTGTGTTGGTAGTGCCACCTGAATCATAGTTGTTTGGTGGGATTCCAAACCTAGAAAATGAGGTACATTTGTGGAAATCTCATAGAGAGAAGCTACAAGCTACCATGATGAATTTGCTGAGCGAATTTATATCATATTCTTGCTTAGCTTGGCTTAAGACATGTGCAGATGATATTCTCTCTATAGATAGGCTTGGGGGAAAGTATTTGCTTGATCTTGTGAAAAGTGGCAAGGAACTTGTAGAGAATGAGACACTGATCAGAGAAACATTGGACAGTCTTGATGCATTTGAAGGGAGCTTGGAGTGGCTAAAAATGGTTTTTGGTTCAAATGTTGAGTTTCAATGGCAATGTGTGTGAGAGATTGTTTTGTAGCACTCAAAGAGTCTGTTGGATGAACTTTTTCAAAGCCTGTTTGTTAGTAGGATGAAACAAATAATAGCTGACGGATTTGCAAATCTGTGTGAGAGAGTTAAGGTTGGTAAATGCCTTGAAGCCATAGTTACATCTCTAGAAAGTTACAAAGATGTTGAAACCCATTTGCACAAATTAACTACTAGTGAGGGTTGGCTTGTCAAGAGAGGGGACCTAAAAAGTGTTAATTTACCTACGTTGAGTTTTAGATTTATGATGACAAATGATGAAGACTAGTTTGGTCGCCTTAACGCTTATTTTGGAACTGAGGTTAGTCAAATAAAAGATACCATAGATGAGGGGTCCAAGAATATTCTAGAAGACCTCATAAGTTTTCTTCATGCACATAAATCTCCTTCAAGGATAAATGATTTAGCACCTTATTTGCAAGAGAAATGATTCCATTTTATCTCAACATTAATTGTTGAGATGGAAGAACATCTTGCACCTCTTTCAGAAGCTCTCTATCAAGAAATGAAAAATGAGGAGATGCTAGAAAAAATGAACAAGGAGACACAAGAATCGACAATTATAGTGGAAAGGGCACTTTTCTTAGGAAGGATTTTAGTTGCTCTCGGTTTTCATTCAACTTCCCTTCCACTAGTTCTTGGCTTGTCTTAGCTCTGGTTTGTTGAGAACAAAGATTCAGTTTGAGGGAAAGGATCTTCAACTTTTAGATATTCCAGTATTGATTTTGATTACCCTCTTCTAGATAGTTCTGGAAGACAAATACTAATGAGAGGGGTTGGTTTGAAGCCTGAATCATAGGATAAAAATAATAGCAGTAAATTGAATAAACTGAGAAGAACTATGCACAACATTTGTATCAGAGCTCATAGCATGTAGATATTGTGGATAACTGAAGAGCTTTCAAGCATTCTCACAAGAGATCTAAGGGAGGATGATTGTTTATCCATGACAACTCCTTTGAAGGCCTGTATTCTCATTTGCATTGCATATTTTATTTGTTGTGGCTTATGGAGTTGGTTTCATTTCCATGATTCATCTAATCATTGATCTCTTCTTGTAGTTTTGATGAGATTTCTTCTAGTTCTGATTTAAGTCATCATGGTTTATATCTGGATATATTAATAACTGAATGAGAATAAAGCATCTAGAGTAAAGAGCTGCATTTGATTCTTTCAGTCACTTCAAACTCTTTATTTCCCAATAAATGGAAAAGTCTAACATTTTCCCTTTCAACCCTTCCAGTCCATATTAATCATGGAGATGTAATCTATAAGTATGTAGAAAAGTATCAAAGGCGAGCCAAAAAGTTAGAGATTTTCATAGGGCCTATGAATCAGCTCTTGTTGTTTTTATATGAAATATTATTGTTTGTTTTCTATTTATAATATCTATTGGCATCATTTGGGAACTCCTATTTTGGGGAATTCAGTAAGAGTTCTCAAAAAAAGTAGGATGACATCTACTATACAACTGAACTACTGCTCCACTACAGTGTAAACATTAAACCCCTACCATCCCTGCACTCCTTTCATTGTACTCTACATGGTTGATATAAGAAGAAGGTCACTTTTCAATTTATTATTTTTCATCATTTTTCTTTACGTGCTACTCTTTTTTTTACACTCAACTTCAAAAGTGATTTGCATGCCCCCTCAGAAAGTGGGAGCTAATTTTAAGAGTTCAAATTCTAAAATTTGTATCTAGACAACTCAATCTACATGTCCCTTAATATCATTTTTATATATAAAAGTAAGTTCTCCTGTGAACTATACAATTTGATAGTGGAAAATTTGAAAAGAAAATATCACTTTTAACATCTCATAACAGAAAAGAAAAGAATAAACAGACCTCGATTTCAAGTTCTCTATATAAATCCTTAACTTTTGCAACACAAGATGGATCTACTTCTTCATAATTAGCCTAAAAAAGAACATAATCACTGTTAGTCAACAAGCAGCTAGTAAAATTATTAAAAAGAATGGATCATATGACCTGACCGCATACAGATTTAAAAAGTAAAATTAACTAAAACCATGGAAAGTGACTTACCACAATATATTGCACAAATCATGTCCAATGCGGAAAAATGGGCAGAGGTTGCAATCCAAAATCAGGTGTCACACTTTACTTCTCCATTTTGGCGGGCTACCTTGAAAATAAGGCTTCAATTCACTGCTCCATTTTGGCAGGCTACCTTGAAAATAAGGTTTCGACTCACTGCTCCATTTTGGCGAGCTACATTGAAAATAAGGTTTTCACGAAGGTTTTAGAATAAGTTTATTAAAATGAAAATTATGCTTATAAAAAAAAATTGGTCCTTTTTCCTCTTAGATTATTTGGTTGCTTATTCTTATCTTCTTTTTTTTCTCTTCCTTTTGCTTATTTTTTTGTTTTTCAAGGTTTTTGGGTTTTAGTTTTTTAGGTTCTCTTATGGTTTTCGTTAATTTTTATAATTTGGTGGTTTTTCGTCAATTTAGAAGAAACTTTGGTGTTCATATGATGACACCACAAAACAAAATATTTATTCCACAAAAACTATTTATTAGTAATTTTATTTGTAAAATTTTATTATTAATTATGGCGAGCTACGATTGAAAATAAGGTCTTGACGAAGGTTTTAGAGTATGTTTATTAAAATGAAAATTATGGCCAAGATTTTAATAATGAGCACATTTATTTAGTTATTTATTTAGTCATTTTTATTTGTCTGATATTAGTCATTTAGTTGTGATTTTACCCGATGACCAAATTAGTCACTTATAAATGACCAAATTAGTCATTTATTTTCCAAACACTACTAGTGTTAGTCACGTGACTAAAAGTTTTAGTCACATAGTCATTTATTTGTAAAATTCTACTAGTGAATAGAAGATCAATCCAACTCCTAATATCCTCAAAAGGGATGAACCTCAAACATTTTGTAAATAAATTTACAAAAATCATGGTGCAAGACCAAGGAAAGCAATTATCAATGATTTCATCCTCATCTACAATGCTCTTAACAAGATTAAGTAGAATAAATTTTGGCATCTAAATTTTTTCTTCAACTAACAATATAAAGTGTGATCACACCTCAATGGATCCCTAGGTGGTCCTAGTATATGATCCATTAAAAATCCTCTAATAACTAGGAAGAGCAATCCAACAACTATTGAAAAACATTGAGCCCCTAACAACATGTACTTGACCACGAAAACCACCATGTAGACTACCATAAAAACATGGATAATAATATTTATGAAATGGATTAATGAAATGGATAATATTTTAATGGTTTTATGAATATGGAGATATGATTATGCAAATGAATAATGATAAATATTTATGAAATGGATTAATGAAATATGCAAATGGATTTTTTAAATGAAATGGATAAATGCTTGGATATGCAAATGATTTAGGAGGAAAATATATTAATGAATTAATTAAATAGATAATGGAACCTATTTAATTAATAGAATAAATTAAATTATTATAAGGACATTTTTATGTGTCTACAATAATATTATCACAATGGCTACATAAACGAATGACTTCTAACAAAGAATTTAGTTTCCAATTTGGGCACAACTTTTTCTTTAAACTATTAATCACATTCAATGAGTCACCTTGCATAATAAGATTATGACAACCTTCTAAAGAGTTTATGTAAAGGCCAACAATTGTAGCTTCCCATTCCACCTTATTTTTAGTTTTAAGGCTTAACCAGAATGATATTCCTTTGATGAAAGAGCTAAATGAACCGTGAAACAAAACACTTGCACCCTCAATTTTAGGGTTACCACTAGAGGCGCCATCAGATATTTAAAAGGTTGATGCAAATAAAAATAACATATATTTTTTAGAATCTTTTAACTCATCATTATAAATTATAAAATATTATGTTTATTATTAAAAAAATTCAAGAAAAAATCTAAGAAATCGTAAGTTAAAATAAAATAATTTTCAATAAAAATTTAACATATTTTATTTACTTTTTAAATTCTAAACTATTTTTAATTTATTTAAATTCAAAATATTTTTTATTATTCTTAGGATGTTGCAAAGTGGTACAAAACCTAATATTAACATTATTTAGATCAAAAGGTATGACATGCATGAATTTTTGTATGTTTAGCATCTTATGTCAAAACAAACATACATTTGATAGCTGACCATATTTGTCTAGCATTTCTTTGCACGATAGCTATCTATTCAAAGTTGTCTTTTAAAATTTAAGAGATATGTTATTTTAAAAATGTATATTATAGATTAGATATATATTTAACTATTATTTTATATAAAATATTATGGTTTATACAAAATCTTCCCTTTCATGTAATATAATCTTCCCAATTTTTAATTATATTTTATGGAAAAAATCTCTAAATATGACTATACAACCATCAAATTTAGGCTCTAGTGTTAAAGTACCATTGATGCTTTTATTATATTTTTTTACTTTTTTCTAATAAATCTAAAATAATGGCTCATTGGTGCGCTAATGATATTTTGGCATACTTTTGCAAAGTGCCATTTAGTACATTTTTCCACTATAATCACTTTTTTTTACTTTTATTCTTCAATTGACAAAGTGCACTAGCATGGAGTTTTTGGCACTTTGGGTTCAATTTGCCTTTTCTAAAATATAATCACACCAATGTGATCAACTTGAAAACTAGAAACATTTCTACAAAATTTTGTTAAATTTCAATGACCTTGAAATTTGGTAAAAAAAATTGTACATTTTGTCCTTTGGTACCAAAAAGAGCCTCAAAAGCCATATTTTCCTCCATTATTTGGCATGATGGTGGAGCATTATTTAAGCTTTAAGTCTAAGTTTTTTTTTTCAAAATTTAATTATATTACTAAGTTTAGATCGAAAATAAAATTTAAAAGTAAATTTTCAAAAGAATGTGAAAAAGATAGGTTTTTTTACTTTTAAGTATACCTAGTGGAAATGTGGCCACACTTTCCTTTTTTGAGTTCAAATATCTTCCATTTCCTTTCATTCTTGAATTTTATCCATATTTTAATGATAATAAAGAGATTATGTGGTATTTATTCAACTTTAATTATATATGGATAACAAAAATGATATGAATAACATCCTAAAAATAATCAAAATAAGATAGTCAAATGATATCCATGACAAGCGTGAACAAAATTATTTATTAGAAACATATCAATTAAAAATAAAAAAGATCTAAAAGATTGACACAAATAAAACTAACAAAGATTTCAAACATTATTAAAGATTATGAAAATCTTATATGTATTTATTGATTAAAAAAATTTAAAGAAAAAAAACATTATCATTATAAATTTAACATTTTATATTTTTTAAGCTTAAAATTTAAACTACAATTTTATTTAAATTACTTTATTATCCATCCTTTTGGTGTTCCAAAATTATTATTTATTTATTTTTATTGCCTAGTGGAATAAGAAATGTTCTTTCCCATTTGTTTAGGTGTTTGTGTGCCATTTTCTTTATCAACAATATTTGCATGATGTATGTGGACTGTACAATTCACTAGCATGTGGACTTGACTCTTCCCTTATTTTCTCTTCTTAATTATTTATGTGGGTTCTATCATTTATTTGAATTTGGAATTTATGTTTTTCA
The DNA here is from genome assembly GCA_007258455.2 of Sequoia sempervirens. Lineage (NCBI taxonomy): Eukaryota > Viridiplantae > Streptophyta > Pinopsida > Cupressales > Cupressaceae > Sequoia > Sequoia sempervirens. The sequence continues at coordinate 251,272,966 of VDFB02105785.1, read as the reverse complement.
AGCTTGGTTTTTCAATAGATTTTAAATTACATTTAGAATTTATGCTTTGGAAGTGGTCTTTCAATGGTACTAATATTCATTTAGTAGAATTTCTTAAAGTCTTTCATTACTCAATTTCAATTTGAAGAGCAATATTTTCCTATCCCTCTTAATTATTGGAAAAGTAATTTTATGAGATATTTTGAATTGAAAGGAAACACATTAGTTATGAATAACATAGTTATATATAAAACAATATTATTCAACATTCAATAATCAAAATTCAATAATTATTCAACATTTGTGATGGCAGAAATAAGCATTGGAAGGTTGAATAAATTATGATTAAAAAACTTTGAAATTTGATTAGAATTTCTATCTATGTAAGAAGTTAAAGCTTTTATAGATTCCCAACAACATATATCATCTAGCATATAGGAAGGATTGATCTAACTATGTGGTTGGTGAAACCCATAATCTTCCATCACATTTATGATTTTCAAATTTGGGTTTTTAATAGACCCTAAATCAAATTCAAATTACATATGACTGGACTCATAAATTCTATAAAAGGAGACAACCAATAATGTTGTTGAGCTGCTGATCATTTGGACCACAACTAGGACTCAAACCAAAGACCTTCCATTTGCTATTAGAGTGCTCTACCAACTGAGCTACTGACACCTATCATTGATCCGAGTGTGACTTGTTTCCAACAAATTGTCATCTACATATAGATCCCTACGCAATCATATAACACATCATTTGGATAGAAGCATTGCATGCCATGTTGGACAACCATAAGATTTGATGATAATGTTGTAACCAACGTAGCTTGAGAAATGATCCACTACACCAATGGTACTGCATTCGAGGACCAAAGATTCGATGATAATGTCATAACCAACGTATCTAGAGAAATGACCCACTACACTAATGGTACTTCACTAGAAGACCAAAGATTTGATGATAATGTGATAACCAACATAACTAGAGAAATGACCCACTACACCAATGATACTGTACTCGAAGACCAAAGATTTGATGATAATGTCGTAATCAACGTAGCTAGAGAAATGACCCACTACACCAATGTGACACTGGACTCGAGGACCAATCTAAATCTATAAAAACAACTTCCCAAAGACTCACACTGGTTTGACAATTTGAATTCCTCGACTGGTTCAATTCCCCTATTTGCGAGATAATCCCCGCTCTGTTAGCCAAAGTGTACTCCTCCATTTTCCCAAGGATACTCTATATTAAGTCTATCCATTTTTTGAGCTTCCAATTATTGAGATTCTCGACTTTAATTGCATTAATGCAAATCAACGAATCCCCCTCTATATCCAGGTTTTTTATGTTCTTTTGCTCACACAATTTCAGACCTTCGTATAGTGCCTTCAATTCACCGTCATTTTTAGTTCCATGTTTCATTGAAATTGTCCAGCCTCATTCTGATAATGCAGTTCCCATTAGAGGCTTCGAGATTACTTCTAGAGGCCTCATTAAATATTAATTTTAGTCTCTCTAATAAAGGGGTCATCCTTTTTGTCTGCCTTCTTTTCTTGATGGAAGACCAACTATTTTCATTGTTGAAATTAATGAAAATTTTGAGTCGAGGCCACACCTTCGTGATTCTATTATCCAACTGATAAAAGGAGAGTTCACTGCTTATTTAGCCTTACACATTTAAAAGTTCACAAATGTCACTTTCACAAAATTATCTTTTGATTACGCTCTTTCCAAACATGTCAAATTAGCTATCATGAGCTAGTGATCCACATACTAGACTAGAAAATAACATTGAAAAGGTGAGGCTAACTTTGAAAAAAATCACTTTATCATTTTGAGGAGCACTCTACCAACCAAGCTTACTAAATAACCAATTCTAACAATCTATTGTATAAGAGTAGTTTTATAGGAAATGATCTACCATTTCTTCATCGTTTAAGCATAACAGGGACTTAGAAGGGCCATAATCACAATTGAATAGAGTTGTTCTTCAATGAGAATATTTTTATGCAATACACTCAATGTGAAAGCTCCTACCTTTGGAAAAACATTATTGTTCTAGCACAAAGTCATCATCTAGGAGAAAGAGTTAGCTCTCACACTAAATTTGATAACCTAGCTTGATCAAATATACCCTAAACTTGGTACCACACCATATGATTTTATCTACCTTTGAAGTAATAACAATTTTCCTTTTTTCCCAACTCCACCAATTTTTCCTTAGTCGAATCACTTATAGGAGCTGAATGGAAATCCTCCTACTCCCAAAAAAATGCCAAAGTCCCATTTTTTCCCACAACATAGTTTGTTACCTTGTCTTCCTAGATGTCTTCCATCATTCCTTTGTAATCTATAGGCTCGTCAAAATCCATCAAAGGAACATGGCCATTCTATGGATCTAATTGAAAAATTAGCAAATTGTCTGTTATGAATCGACCAAGGCAAATGATCAGTAATGATAGGACTCGGCCATTCCATCATAAATTTCCACATATGCAAACCATTTAGGGGGTTGGCCACTGTGAAATCCTACTAGGGTCAAATCTATCCAAATATTTTTTTCTATAAGATCTTACACCAATGTGCATTCGGGTTGGAGAACATTCTCCTTGCCAATATTGCTCCAAGAGCTACATTATGCAAAGAAATCCTCTAAATGCCAGTGCCACCATCATTCTTACATTTCCTTGTTGTATCTAATCAACCAAGAGGATCCTTCTAGAATCATTGGAGCCCTTCTACAAAAAAAATCATGACCTTATCAAAGTTCTTTAAAGATTTTTTTGCTAATTGCAAGTGTAACATCCAAAATTGCACACCCTTACAATTTCATGCTATTTTTTTGAAGATGGTGAAAAAGCTAATTGCTTCAAAGGAGATTCCCCTTGAGATCTAACTTCACTATGTACACTATGATAAATTAGCAAGTTAATTTTCACTTAAATCTACTCTAATTATCATTTTTTATCAAATTTTATGCTAAAAAGAAAATTATAGACTTCTAGTTAAAATGCTTAATAACAACAAACTAGTGAAAATATCTTATTATAGCAAAATTATTACTACTTTTTGTCAAATAGAAAAGAAAATACTAATCACAAAGAACCTAGAGTCTCAAAGTGGAAGCCTCCACCAAGGACACCAATGTGTCACATGGATGTCTTCAAGTCGTGCTATCATCTAATGCAAGAGCATCTGGGTCCATAGGTGATTAGCATCAACAACAAAAAAATCAGTTTAAATTTATTGTTTTCATTTTGGTTTTTGGATCGATTTCGATTTCATGATTGTTTGGGAAAATTTGAGCAACATTTTGTAGCTTTGGTGCATTGAAGTCAATTGGTTTCAGATGATTACTTATAATAGGAAATAGGCAATTTATCTTTATTTTCCTACATCTGGATGGGATCCACAGTTTTTGGAAAGAAACATTATGGAGAGTATTCGAAGGCGCGGAAGTTAAAAGACAAGAAGATAAAATAAAATGCAAGAGGAATAAACGAATGGACATGGGAAGTGGAAGAGACAAAGGCTTGTGAATTCAAGCAAAGTTATTAAAGAAATAAAGGAACGCCATTGAGGAGAGAGGACACACAGCTGTGGAAGGAATGAGGGTAGACTTAGGGGTAAGAAAATTATGCAGAGAAATCCCCTCATACCCGTGCCATAGAAGGTAGTAGAATGCTGCGATGAATATAGGAAGGGCGGCCCAAAGGGAGAGTAAAATGAAAACCAAGGTTAACTAAAAATCAGCGCAAAAGGTGAGATGGCTATGTGAGGAACAAGACAAGGTCATAATGGAAAGGGGCGTCATGAATAAATATGGAGGTAGGCAGATTAAATGCCAGTGCAGACAAGGAGGAAGGAGAAGGATAGAATAGGCATGGATAGATGAAAACCATGCCACTAGAAAGAAGTAATGAGAATATACAGTATGAGAAAATATACGTCAATGTGGAGTTGGGTTTGAGAAGGAACCTTTAAAAAATTCAAATGTAGATTTAAACATTAAAGCATAGAGAAGTTGGCGAAATTGTAGGGGTCGAGCCCATAAATTTGGGAAAATTGAGCATAATACAAAGAGAATGAATGCATAGAGAAAGGGGTGGCACTGACTAGCGCTAGGGAAGGGGAATAAATCACGGTGAAAGCATAGTGAATAGAAGATGTGTATAGCATGTGGGTGGCTTTATTAAAAGCCATGGGATGGAATAAATCAATGCATCGTATTCATTGGCGTTGAGAAAATTGTTTGAAGGAATGCATAAAGAGGAGAAAGTTTGAGCCTGTCAAATGAGAAAGAGTGAAGGTGCGTAGGAGAAAATGCAAGAGAGCCTGCGAGTCAATGAATAGGCGAAGAATTAAGATCCTTGGGTGAAAGGTACAACAAGACTGAAGATTGTGTGGCAGTCAGAGAATGAATAGTTCGAGGAAGAATGTCAACCAACATGTGGGTAAAGGCTGCAATTGTTTAGGAAAGTCGTATCTGGTGGAGGAAGAAAGGATTCTGAAAGGTGAATATTAGACCAGCACGAGGGAGATGAAGAGCTAGACAAACAATGAGGCAATGGCGTTGTCCAATTTATTGTAATGTTGTTTCATGAAATTGAAATAAAGATATTTTTTATTTGTTCTCAAATTCGAATAAACTGTTGAGGGCAATTGTAATCGATTCAAATCGACACAAGTTATTGTCAATTTGGGAGTTTATCATTTACAGAGTCTTGTGTAATCTGAGTTTGTGGAATTGGGATGAGTTTTGTTTTTGTCTTCATCAAATGGTATCAGAGCTAAAGGTTTTGAGTGTGCGAGCAGAGTGTTGACTGAGCTCACCAGGACCTAGGGTGGAGAGGAGAGTGAGAAGAGGCTTTCGGGGCATAAGCAGATCACCGACCATGAGGCATCTTATGATGGAACATATGGAGGTGCGAGTGAAAAGCTCAAAAGTATCATTGTAGGTGTGCAAATTCTTGAGCAGTTAAGAGAAGGAAAGCATAGATAAAAGTGTTGTGATAATGGCAAATTACAACAGATGAAGTAGAATCTTCATGAGATTGAGGTATGATTGCAGCATGGAGGTTCCAAGAGTGAGTACAGTGGAGACATGCTAGATGAGGGCATGGAGAAGAAGAGGAAGTATTTGTAGAGGAGGTTGGGCTTTCAGTGATGGAGTTTGCTAGAGCTTGTTCATAGTCTAGAAGGGTGATTATATCACTCAGCTCCACCTTTGTGAGTACATGCTCACAAATTTTCTTACTCGGCATATCTCATGTAGGAGCATCCGAGTCCATAGGTGATCAACATCAAAAAAAAAAATCAGTTTGAATTTATTGTTTTTGTTTTGGTTTTTGGCTCACTTTCAATTTCATGATTGTTTGGGCAAATTTGAGCAACATTTTGTAGCTTCAGTGCATTGAAGTCAAATGGTTTCAAATGATTATGCATTAATAGGAAATAGACAGCTTATCTTTATTTTCCTACATCTGGATGGGATCCAAAGTTTTTGGAAAGAAATGAACTATGGAGAGTATTCGAAGGGACAGAAGTTAAAAGACAAGAAGATAAAATAAAATAAAATAAAATAATAAAAGAAAACACAAGAGGAATAGATGAATGGACATCGGAAGTGGAAGAGACAAAGGCTTGTGAATTTAGGAAAGTCATATCTGGTGGAGGAAGAAATGATTCCGGAAGGTGAATATCATGTCAACGCAAGGGAGATGAAGAGTTGGACAAATAATGAGGCAATGGAGTTGTCCAATTTATTGTAATGTTGTTTCATGAAATTGAAATAAAGATATTTTTTATTTATTTTCAAATTTGAATGAATTGTTGAGTGCAATTGTAATCGATTCAAATTGACAAAAGTTATTGTCAATTTGGGAGTTTATCATTTACAGAGTCTTGTGTAACCTAAGTTTGTGGAATTGGGATGAGTTTTGTTTTCATCTTCATCATCATTCAAACTAGATGCAAAAAAAAGTGTTGACAAGTACAGATGTATCTCCTATACACATATAATATAAAAGGAATAATTTTAAAGTAGATACAAATCCCAAAATAACGAAAAATGACTAAGAAAATAATTATTTAAATATTTGAAGGAAATAAAATAAAACACTAAAGGAAGAATCTGAAAAGATATCACTGGTGTTGTTGTTTCTTCTCCAATAAAACCATACAAACAATAAAAGGGAAGAAAATTGTTTTGTGGTTATTGAGGGGCTTGCCTCAATCAAACCTCATTTTGGTATTTCTATCCCCACAAACAACCAAGTTTTTTCTATATATTTGAAGAAATAATTTGCTTTGAATTAAAAAATGAGAATAATTGAAATAGAGATACGAATCTTAAACACACTATGCTAGCACTTAGGATTTTGTATATGGAAATGAGAGATAAAAATAAGGAGAAAGGGGACAATATCACAAGAACAAAATTACTTGGAAGCTTGCTAAAAACTCCCAAGAAGACTTTTATTTCTTTTCTTCAATTGTTTACCACAATCTCATGAAGATATTGCTTGGAAACGATATAGAAATCACATCTAGAAATTTGGTATGCCTACATAGCTTGCTATTTTTTCTTGAGAAGGACATAGATTTTTAGAAAAATGTAAAGTGAGTAATTGAGAATAAAAATCGAACTTGAAACACCAAAAGGGTAAGTTTAAATTTAGAATGTAGGTTAGAATCACATGCAAATCTATTACTTCCTAAATTGTTAGTGAGACAAAAAGAAAGTAATGCTCGAATGACCACTAGAATCATAAATTTTCAAGGGATGCTAGCATGTCATGCAATTATCCATGTCTTGCACTCCCACCTAAGAAAATTCAGACTTAAAAAGCCTAGATCATCATAAAAATGTTAGAGATACAAAATCAAAGTGCTAACATTTTCTATTTAAGATACTCTATATTAGAATGTTGAAGTGAGGACTCGATGTAGTGTGAAATTGTAAGGGTGTGGGATTTTGACACTATATTTTCACCCCACTTTAGCATGCATGTGGTCTACACTAAATATGCGTGCTAAAGTAAATGAAAAAAATATTAAATTTACCCAAGGATACTATAGAGGATGTAAAATATTTAAATGAGGTGGATATGCCCCCAAAATGAAGACTTGCAAAACAACCAAAATATCCTACACAAGATATGAACATTATGTAAAAACTTCACAAACAAATATGGTAGCTGAAATTTATATTAACTATAAAATATACTATGCATAAAACAAAAACACGATGAAAACATGCACACATAAGAACATAAAAAGATAAACATTCAATAAAAGAAAGGAGCAAAGGAACATTAAGAAGACATACAAATGAGTATTTGTCGGTGATGTGTAGCTAGAACAAATACCAAGTATGTCTATCAAGCTGTGTTATGCTAGATTCCATACAATGCTTTTGATCAACCATAGGTACTACAAACTACATTATAGGATAACCATGAAAAGATGTAGGACATATGAGGACCCATAGGGTATCAAGTCTCATTATTCTAGGTGGCTCATATGGTACCAATACCATGAAGAGTGCAAATATTAGCAATGCTCTAGATATTACAAAAGTGAATTATGTGCAATGAGAGCCCCCCCTTAAAATAATTGCATAATGCAAAGAATACAAATTATTTTTAAGACAAAGAGGGAAATAGAAAGGTTCTTAAGACAAAAAGGAACCTACAAGGATGTTGTATGCATGAAACAAATAATAATGTGCTCATGGTATGACATCATACAATATAGGGATGTCACATAAGCACATACATCACTTGAAACACACACACACACACACACACTTAGGGATCCACAGGCTTGGGGTTAATATAAATGTGAAAATAATCATAATTATGTATATCATCAAAACCAAGATGTAATTTTATCATTCCCCAAGCCTTGTGGAACTACAAGTACAAAGAAATAAGTGCATGAAAATAAATAAAATTTTTGGGTCAACATGGAAGAGGCCTAAATTCCTTAACAGTTTGTATCATTGCCAAAATTCCAAAAATAATATTCGATAAAAAGAAGTACGTAGATACAAATAGAGGAATTTCACAATATTTTTAATTTCCATGTATCCATGTACTTAAAAGTGTATCATGGGTCCCCCATGAGAGATTAACAAACATAAAAAAGCATATACAAGGATCACAAAATAAATAAGAAAACACCTAGATTCTAAAGATACGAAGGTATTTTTCTAAGGGTCTTCATCAAACAATAATTTTTTTCCCAATGTTGATTATAAGGGGAGGTAGGATGAGCCTGCAAAGGAAGAATGGTTAGGTTAGTATTAAGCATCTCACCTATAGCAAGAGCTAAAGGATTAGTTTCAAGGATAGTGTCTTCCTGAATGTCTTGTGAGGCAAGTGTCAACAATCTTATAAAGATTGTAGACAACCAAAAAATATTCATGGACCTGAACAGATGCTCCCCAAGAGAGGAGGTGGGTGAGTCACTATTATGATAGGTAACAGGGAGAATATCACTACTTGCATCCTCAGTGAGAGCAAGGATAGAAGTAGAACTAGGAACTTCCTCTATGAGAAGAATAGATGTAAATTTGTCTAGAGGTGGAAGAGAAGGTGGATTAAGCTTTTTTTTACAATATGATGGAGTGGGATAGTGCTCTACTTTTATTTTTGGAGGTGGGTGGGGGATATAAATATTTATGGTGGTGGCACAAATAATTTCAAGGAAGAATTTATGGCAGTTGTAGATAGGGTTTAGAATTCAGGGAGTATGCATGAATCAATAATAGCAACCACAAAACTATCTAATCCAAACAATAAAGACCCTAATCCAACAATGAAGTTCAAATGAACATAGAAATCACAATAATAATGCCATAAACCTCAATCTTTATGTCATAATTGAATCACCTCCATTTCTCTTCTCCATTTTGCTTTATTTGATCTCATATATGTAGTTTGCAATATACTCAATGAGCTTGATGTTGACAATTGATAGCTTGATCTCTTGATAGAAAAACTTCAAAGATTGTGGTTAACCTTCAAATGAAGACAATGACTTGCTTTTATAGAAATCTCAATTCAAATGAAGGACTAAGATTAGATGATGATGTATGGTGATTAATGGACAAGGTTGATTGACACAGGGATAGGGATGAATGGACCAAAACTCAAGAAAGTAGTTGAGATTTAGGGCTTAGCTAGGAAAAGGATAAATTAAATAATAAGAAACATTATTTAATTTAGGGAAGGGTGAGATGAATAATTAAATAATAAAGATATTATTTAATTATAGAAGAAGAGGTGGAATGCTAAATATTAAATAATTAAAAATGATTATTTAATAAAGGAAGGAGACAAATGTTAAATAATTAATTATTTAATTATAGAGGAAAATGACAAAAAATAATTAAATAAATAAGATTTATTTAATTATAGATAGAAAAGGATAAGTTAGTGACTTAATTTAAATAAAATTGATATTTATTCAAATTAATTAAAAAGGCAAAATATGACAAAGTGAATTAATTAAATAATTAAGAATTATTTAATTAATAGAGGAATTATGACATTAGAGAATAATTAAATAATTAAAATTATTTAATAATGCTAGGATGAAGGCGAACCAATGATAAAATGTTGCCTGTAGGCTTGGGACATTTTTCAGTGTCTACATTTTGCCCCTCTTTGGCATAATGTGATTCTGAGAGTTGTGTCAAAGAATAATCATGAAAATCGGGTCAAGATAGTCCCCAATGGATGAAAGGTAGGATTATGTCCCCTCGAAAAATTGACGAGTTTTCAAAAAATTCCAAAAAAATTGGCAAATTTACCAATAAACTAATTTGATAGGTGTGAATGTATTAGCGATGAAAAGCTAGGCTTAAAAGTTGATTTAGGACTTGATATGTGAGCTCAAATGAAAAACTTGACATGGCCAGTTATGAGAATAGGGGCCCATTAGGTCAAATTAAGTTATAAATATGCCCTAGGGGGGTGAAAATAGGTCATTTGTGCACTTTTACTATTGGTGATTAAGAGCTCTAGTTTAGGATTTCCTACGAAGCTGCTGCAAAATGTCGCCTGTACCACTTGCTACACGCCGTGGGTACCAAGTATGGACATATGGATGCAAGGAGGGTTCAGGCATGGCGATATGTATCCAACCCTTTCTTTTTTTATTTTGTCATTTTAGTATAGATTTTAGGGCTTGAACAAGGGAAAATAGATGCAGTGCAATTTCTGCACTGCAACTGAAGGGCGGTTCGTTGCAAATGTTGCAGTGTGTCACAATCACTTAGGATACGTTTTGGACAATAAGCAACTCACAACTTCAAGTTGCACCACAATTGTTGTGGTGTGACGCAACCACATGACAGAATGATGCAAGTATAAAATGGCAACGCAACTAACAATGTGACACATATGAAAGATAGAATGACGCATTTGATTGGAAAATTAATGGGTAAAAGTACAAAGTTATGTCACACTTTATAAAAGAAATAGCCAACACTGATCCAACTTTTAAACTTGAATCACTAAAAAGTGGCATATATGTTTTGAATTTTGAAATGATATAAACTAATAAATTGTATATAATTTAGTATATTTTATGTTTGTAGTTTTTGAAAAAATTAAAAAAATATTTGATAGTGTTTTATAAATTTGCACTACAATTTTGTTGTTGATAAAATGTTGGTAAATGAAGTTACATGAGACGTCAATCTTTATATATTAAATTTTATTATTTTTACTTCAAAAAATTTGTGTGTATTTATAACTTGAAACTTCAATGCATGGATATTTGTATTTTCAATTTTGATAAATATATATTTTTAAATAAATATTAAAATGTGCATGTATTGAAACCGATTTTTTTTCCATTTGACGTCAACTTTTATATTAATTATTTATCTAAAATATAAAACAAACTATACCATCTTGATATAGATTCTTTTATCTAGTGCATCATATTTTTTCAAATTTTTTAATAAGTTTTAGTATTTTTCTTGACATGGTAACTAACCTAATATTTTTGTGTTGATAACCTACTTTTAGTAAAAATAAAATATAAAATATAAATAATAGTTAAAAAAAAATTAAAAATTAAAACTACATTTATGGATCTACAAAAGGGTATTTTTATATTTTAAAAAAATGTTAATTTGCATGACTAGGAGTTGTTGAAACATCAAGTTTTTCAAATAATTTAATTTTTTCGATAAATTGGTTTCAAAGTGGTGTTAAATATGCATTTATCTAACAATTTTAGTTGGAAAATTTGTGGACATATGTAACTTAGCTAGAATGAATCTTACTAGATCATATGTTTGACAAAAATTGATTTTTAGTTAGAAATACATAAATTAATTTATGTTGATAAGTTGACCAAAAGTGTGGCACAACTTTGTACTTTTACCTTAATTTAAGTAATTTTTAGCAAAATTTTAGATATGCAACAAGTCACATAGCCCTAATTTAGACATTGTGAGTACAACATGATGTTTCTTTTGATGGATGTAGGTGAGACTGGACCCTATATACGCGTGAGTGTCGACCAACATCCCTCACTCTGAGAGATCATCTGGTCATGGAGGAGTGAGATACACAAACGGTGTTGGGATTCTATCATGTGACCTTTATGCCTATGATGCGGGCCAATAGGGTTCTTTTGAGAGCACTTACAGAGCAATGACATTCGGAGACAAGCTCCTTTCATTTGCCGACAAGGGAGGCTACTATGACCCTAGAGGATGCGTGGAGAATCCTATGACTTCTCATCCATAAAGAGAGGGTGATCTATGACACTGGGTGGGGATTGGCCACGATTCGATGGGTTTTTGAGACCGACTCCCTAGTAGAGCTTGGAGTAGAGGACTATGAGATCCATTGGGATACTTTGGCTGATAGGTACCATAGGTTTGTGGTGGTACTCTACATAGTGATCGGGGGAGTGGTTTGTCCAGACAATTGTGGACATGGATTTCTGGTGGGGTGGGGAGAGATTCAGGAGGGGATGATGGAGGCAACTGTGTATGATTGGGGACCTTTTCTATTAGCTATGTTATACTTTCAGCTACATGATGTAGCATACAGAGACAGTTAGAGCATTAGCTATGGCATGAAACTTCTAATGGTATGGGAAGTTTTCTGACCTCCAATGGATAGATATCTAGGTCTAGGACTCTTGTGTGTTTATATCTATGGAGCAGTAGTGACATAGATTAGGGTGGGGGATGTCAGATACTGGAGGAATGTGATCAATCTAATGGATGGTTTCACATGGAGACCATACAAATACTGCCTTGGTTGGGATGATGAGCTAAGCACCTACCATACTATAGGCATACCAGATATTCGATCGGTTGGATGATTCAAATGTAACACATCATTTAGAGGCACCTACTAGAGAGGGTACGGAGACAGTTCGGTGAGCGACAGTGGGTGCCGACAGGAGTTGTAGTTTGCTAGATCAGCTCAGGAGGTCACATAGTGGGGATTGATGATCAATGTCTAGGTAGCTTTGTAGGAGATTGCAAGTTTGCAGCCGGTTCAGTGGGGAGCAATGGCCAATGTGGTCGATGTTGGCACTACTCAGGAGTACAACGCATGGTGGGAAACACATAGACCCACTCCATTCATTGATCTCAACCAATGAGTACTTGTAGAGAGGATGGGTAGGGCCCAACGAGGTAGACTACAGAGGGTAAGTGCAAGAAGTTGGGTCTTGCATTCAGGGGAAGTGTCATTTTTCAGCTTTAAAACAAATACCCATTCATTTTTAAAAATAGGTACCCATTTTGAATTGGATACTTGTTCCAAAAGGTTTGAAACTCACAAGACATGTTTTTCATTTAGATTTAGGCTCAGAATTGGCATGGTAACCCAACACTTAGGTTTAGACCTAGAAGTACAAGGTCATGACAATTTCAAGAGAAAAAACTAACTTTGGCAATATAGCTAATGAGGTATTTTTAAAAATTATTTTATGAAATTAAAACCCATTATATATGACAATGTCTATTTTTCAAATATGTAATACTTTTATCATTTGATTATTTTGTCTATTTTTTAATTAATTTATGAGGAAACAGGTCCATAAACTCAAAATGTAAAGTTTTTCGTATTTTGTTAATAACTTTTAATTTGTTAATTTTCTTGTTAAAAAAATTATATGACATCAATCTATAAACAATTATTTACACAATGAAAAAATAAAATTCAAAAAAATATAAGTTTAAGTTTAGGTCAAGTTATGGTGTTCGTACACGAGGGTTTTAAAAACCAGAAATTGGGGCCAATAAAAAATTTAAAAAAATAAAAAAAATATATTATGAAAAAAATTATAAAAAAATATCCTCATCAATATTCATTATAATATACATCTTTCCCCAAAAGTAATTAGAAAAATACTTTTATTTGTGTCAAATTATGTTGTTTGTACATGTGCATGGCATGGTCCTAAAAAAGTGACTTTTAAAAAGTGGTTTCTATACATGTGTATTAAAAATTATTTTGTGTCATTTGGGTATTAGAATAAATTACATATTTGGAAACTAGACTCAAAATACTAAATTTCATATTACTATACTTTTTTAAGATTCAATATGTAAGTGCTTCAAATTTTAAGTCCAACTATGACAAATTCTAAAAAATCAGGAAAAACACTTCCACTTTCTAAACATTTTGTGGACCTAACTTCTTGCACCTACCCGAGGTAGAGGCCGAGGGAGAGGAGGTGATGGAAATGAATATGGAGATGGTGATGGTGGTGATGGAGGTAGAGGCTAAGGTGATAGAGGTTGAGGGGACATAGGTCAAGGAAGAGATGGTAGAGGTCAATGGGGGAGAGCAGGATTACCTTCGAGAGCAACACAGAGGGTTCCCTAGCAGATGCCACCCATCCATGAGGAGGGGGAGTAGATGGAGGTGGAGATGGAGGAGGTTAGAGTGGAGGAGATACTGGGAGATGTGAGTGAGGAGGCAGGGGTCAGATATTTTATTGTAGAGGAATTCGAGGAGGAGGATGGAGTCAGAGAGGATAAGGTTGCTGTGAATGAGGTTGCTAAAGATGCAGTGATCATGGGAGAGGGCCTACATGATGTCCCAATCAAGGATGTCATCATGGATGTCATGGAAGAAGAGGCCAAGGATGCAAGATAGGGGTCTCAGGCACAAATACAAGAACTGCAAGCACAGGTTTACATATTATAGGCACAGGTAGCTTAGATACCAACCCTACAGGGACAAGTGTAGGCCTTGATAGCCAAGAGAGATCAGACAATCATATGGGAATAGAGGGCAGATCAGAGATGCATAGAATTCATCTCTACTATCAGTGGACCAATTGTGGCATTTGCAGAGACCATGTACAAGACAAGTAGGGAGGCACACTATTATAGAGATCTATATGAGTGAGTTGTACTAGAGAATGCTAGAGAATTGAGCTTCCAAAGTTAGAGTAGGATCATAACACATTCACAGAGGACTTAGAGAAATGTCGAGGTATCACAACGCCAAAGATCGGGACCCTATGATAGGCCATTTGGGTCAGGAGAGGAGGGTAGCATAGGCTAGGCCTATTTTCACATGTTTTCTTTTATATGCATTCAAACACTTACACTTTTTATTGAGCCTACGAGCTCCATTTTTTGGGATACATTGTGATATTTTACTATGAATATATATATATATATGCGAGATATATGATTTTTGGCAATGACTATATGATGTTTATGACTCTATGTGGATGCTTCTACGTTATAGATTTATGATGTGGTGCTATTCTTATGCATTTAATGTTTATGTAATGTTCTTATATGATGTGGATCATGGATTATGATATGATATGGAAATGTGATGTATGATTTATGCTTATACCTGTTTACTATATATGAATGGACACACATGATTACTTCCTATGTTTATGTATGTTTTGATGTATGGATGGATACCTATAATGTTTATGACATGCTTCTTATGTGATGCTTATATGCATGATGGTTCTATGTGATACAATGCTATGGATATTCTTTTTGTATTTTCCAATGCAATATGGATGACTTAATATGCATATGATAATGATACCTATGATGTCCTAACATGATTATGGATACAGGATGGTACTACTAATGTATTTTATTTTTGTGTGTCACAGTATGTATTAGGATTGCTGCAAGGATATGAATGGAAGAAATTTTGGTGCGAAAGGACAAAGGGAGTGAAGGACGAAACAGAAGAATGAAGTGAATGAATTAGGACTTGCTATCAAGAGATCTTGCTAATAATAAATGACCAAGCTCTTATTCGATTGCATAATTATCATCATAGAACTTATTATGGAAATGGATGATGAGAACCAAGGTATGACATAGACCAACGTGTGATATGTTATCCCTTGCGAAGACAAACACATGATAGACCAGAAGTGTCATGCCATAGACTAGGAACCAAAGAACCTTGTTAGAACATGTGGTGAAGTAGCCATAAAGAAATGTTGATCTTGACACAAGAAAGAATTTTATTTGAGGTTTAGCTTGCATAGGATATTTTTATTATACCATATGGAAATTCGACCACATTCAAGGAACCAAGTTGCCCCATCCATATTTCCAAGACAAACCACAAATAGAAATCAAATAGAAAATAGGTCGTGATCCATCATCACTCCTCTAAATCCTTCTTGGTACATTCTTAAGGGGAATAGTAACATTATTGAAGATAAATTGATTAAAAGATTAAAAAAACTAGACCAACAGAGTCAACAGCCATTTAGATCATTTGTCAATGATTGTTTATTTATGTGCAGATTTTTCATAGTGATAGCGTCTAGTTTCAGGAATGATACACCTCATATAAGACCAATCATAGATTAGATCTAGTTTTGAGGATGCAACAACTTCTATAAGACCCTTTGACAGGATTGGTTGACAAATTTTGATTTTGGGAATGAGGCATGTTGTATAAGACCAATGACAAATTGAGTCTGGTTTCGATGATACATCATTCTGTATAAGACCATTTGATTGTTTGACTATTTTTCTTGTTTTTATTGTTTGGCTAATTGATCTATGACCATTTGAAGAATCGTTGTGATTTTTTATTTTTTTGGATTTTGATGTTTTAAATGTTGCTACCATATCCATGATCCCATGTGAAGCCTAAGTCTAGGAATTTCCCCCAATCAGGTATAGGACCAAGTTATTATGGGCAAGGGGAGGGGCAGAAGTGTCATGGATGAATATGAAAGGCGAAGGATGTTGACCTTTGGCACAAGGTTTTGTCATTGATGTCAAAAAGGTTGATGGTGTATTTCATTGTTAATACAGTATGTATAGGTTTTGATTGGCAATGATACATCTTACCTTGACATTAGCATTGGTATTGCAAGTACACAATTCTTAAGGTATTGGTATGGTTGATGAGGTGGTACACTATTGTGGTCATATACACAATGTTCTAATAATGTTTGCAATAATAAACATGAAGAAAAGTGTTTAAGACCTAGGAAATTGGCATATCCTAAGCATGGTCTTTGGAAAACATTACTAATATAAGGTTAATAAACCTTATCACGGGCACTAAAATGTGGCATGAAGCATATGACATAAAAGTGGAAAATAAAAATATAACCAAAGCTCATTTTTTATTATTTCATTTTGAAAGAGCCCTCAAGCTAGGCACAACATGCACAGTTAGAGTTTGATTTGTTTCAAAGAAGAACAAGTTACTTTGAAATGGTTACTAGAACAGGGTTTGACATTCTACATAGAATAAAATGGCAGTAAGAGGAAGTTTCTTCTCCAGTGGAAGGAAAATACATTGACAGGTGTATTCATTCCCTTAATACTTGTTTTATCTTTGCAAAGAAGGTTTTCAATTTTGATTCATCAGTTGGAATCTTTGATAGCAGTGTTAAATTTGTGTTTCATTGTTGTTAAGGGTTACTGTGTCTTTGTTGCTCAAATCCAAATTTTTGGTTGTAACTAAAAGTTTATTAAGGATTTTTTTCAATATAACCCTAGTTTGAGTTCTTACTCTATTCAATTATGTAGTTTTTCTAAACCCTATTTAAGGTATGGAAACAAAGATGATTAAAAATAGTTTCTTTCTGTTGTGGATTCTAGTAGCACTTTCAAATGTCTCTATTGAAACTCTAGTTTGGGTTGGTTTTTCTATTAAGGGTTTCATCATGGGTTTTGTTATAGTTTTCTTTGTCTATCCAAGCTTGTACATTGCACAACATTATTGTCTTAAGCCTGATACGGGTATGAAGTATTCAGTGTAGTTAACACACATTTAGTTTTCATACATTTGGTTAATATGTTGTTATAGCATTGTGAGTTTGTGTAAATGTAACCCAAGTCTGGGTCATTCATGGTTAGTTATGAGTAAACCTTTTGTGATTAAGTTAAAGTGTTTTCATTATCTGTTTGGGTTTGCATACAACAGAGCATTATGTTATTAACCCTAGTTCAAATATGGTGAACAAAGTTATAGTATGATTACCATTCTATTATTTGTTAAGGAAATAAAAATTAGTCATGAAGATGGCAGTTTATTTTTAGTTTAAGGATGAAGAACATTTTATATTCTATGTTGAAGATATATAGTGTTTGAAGGTTTTACATAAGGGTTATGATACTAAAAGTTTAATCTATTTTTCTATAATTGAATTTTTGCAAACATGATGCAAAATAGGTTGTATCACTAATATATTTTATATTTTAAAGATTCCAAAAAAATGAATCTTTAAGATATTAAGTGTATTAGATTGGAGGTAAAATATGATTTGTAGAGAAACAGAGTGATCCTGTGTAGTTGAATTATTTTCTATTCAAAAGTGTATAGTGAAGTTAAAATGATCAAGTCAGTGAGAGAGAATGATCATTGTTGGTGAGGCTTATTTTATTGCCAATGAGGCATTCTTGTAACCAGTGAGGTTCTTTGGTCAGTGAGGCATTATGTAACCAGTGAGGTTCATTAAGCGAGTGAGGCAATTTTACGAGTAGTTTTTCTACCCCAAGATGGTTTTCCACTTAGGAAATTCACTGTGTTATGGTTCTTTATTTGGTTTCATTTGTGATATTATTGCTTCATAGTTATAAATTTCTGCACTTACATTTGTGTGATTAAGAATCAGCAATTCAAATTGGTACACATGTTATCTCTTGAAACATAATTCATATTGTTCTCAAAGGGCTTAAAAAGGTTTGTTTTTAAATGTCAACAAATTGAATTAATTTGTCTAGACATTGATTCACCCCCCTTCTCAGTGTCTTACATACTCCAACAATTGGTATCAGATCCAAACCCTTGTCTAGAGTTAAACTAGGGGATTCTTGGTGGAGTACTAGTTGTCATGGGAAAGAGGAATAGGAATGAGAGAAAAATCATAGCCCGCAAAAGTAGAAATGCCTAAGGAGAATCCACGGCCTATAGAAGAAAAAATCTCTGATATAGAAATTGATGAATTTGTAGTGGACATGAATGAATTAGATATAGAGGAGTGTGAGGTTGATATAGAAGGTGAACTCTTGTGTGCTCTGAAAACAATCAAGCAACTTAGAAAAGAAAATCAAAGATTAGAAGGTCAACTTAAACAACAAAAAGACTCCAAGGACACGGTATTTTTCAGATTTTGCAAAAGTTTCTTTAAACCTTGAAGAGTCTAACAAACTTATTATTAGTCTAAAGACGGAAATAGAAGAATCTAAAAGGAAAGTTGATTTTACAAAATATGATCTTGAAGTCAAAACTCTTGAGTTCCAAAAGTTAGAAAGTGAAATAGTAGATCTAAGGAAAGATCTTGAAAGTGTAAAGTTTCAGTTACATAAAAATCAGAATTTTGATCAAAGTACCAACAAGCTAAATGAGATGTTGGATAAGCAAATGTATCACAACGACATTTTTGGTTTAGGGTATGAAAAAGGACAAAGCTATGGAATTCAAGATAAGCCTAAACATGAAATAGTATTTGAAATAAAATATGGAAAGATTTTTTATGTTAGAAAGACTCCAAGAAAGAAGGTAGACCTGAATTATTACTCTACTGCCCCTAAGATTGAAACCAAGAAGAAAGAAAAAGAGAATGTTGTTGATATTGGAAGAAGAAGATCAAGTAGGTTCTCAAATAAATATCATTTGAAAAGGTATAACTACTCTCAATTTAATGGTTATTGCTATTTATGTTTTGCATATGGTCATAAAGAATTAGAATGTTGGATGTATAAAAATAAAAATGATGGGAAAAAGAATTTTAATGAGTTGGCATATAGAAAGAATAATGTCACATTTTTTAGATGTAAGAATCTTGGTCACATTGCAAGAGATTGTGGTAGATAGGTTCTGAATGATTATGTTAGATTCATGAGAGGTTATAGATCCTTGGTCATGTGCAATAGATGTAATGGTTTTGGAAATAGAGCCAAGTTTTGTAGAAGTAAATTGTTGAAATTACCTAATCAAGAAGATACTTTGAGCAATAAAAAGGAGCCTATGAAAATCTGGAGAAGAAAACAAAATCAGGATAAAAAGGATTCTAAACTTTTGCATATTACACAAGGAATATCTCATAGCAAGGGAGAGCAAGTCAGTGATTTACCTTTTAGCCCCTAGAGAAAATAAGGAAGTTGAGTAAGATTATACATAGTGTAGAGACAGTATTGTTGAAGTTGCTTTGGTTGCTTCTTGAGTTGATTCAAAAATTGTTTTTTGTGTCAAGATCGCTTCACAATGTTCATCCTTATTGATCTATAATTGTGTTGGTACACTAGAAATTCACAATAATAATTTTGGTATCAAAGGGTGTTCATAAATTGATTAAGTGATCAAAAGTTGGAGGTTGATGGTTATATAAGGGAGAACCGGTAATACTAAGAAAAAATAATAATAAAAATACATGATAGTGGCATTGAGCTTGAGGCCTCTGATAGTAGTTTAAGTTTTGATTCTTTGTGACAATAACTTGAATTTGTTCAGACAAAGCATTTGCTTGGTAAGAATGACAGATGAATCTTTGATTTGCTAGTAGTGTATTGATGGAAATGATAATCTTGCATGAATATAATAATCTTCTTAATATTTCTTAATGGCAGTGATTGAGATAGGTTTGAGACATATTTTTTTGTGAAAGTTATGTTGTTGTTGAAAGAAAAAGTTGATTAACAAGTTTCTTTGCACTTAATGCTCAAAAATCCTCATTTTGATCTTACATTTTGAATGGTTACATTCACATTTGATCAATGGATAGGATAGAGTAATAATTTGGACAACTTACATTTGTCGATAGGTTGACTGGTACAAGTATACAACACTCTTCTTCATTACTATAGTTGGTCTTGATATGGGAATATAAGATAAATTCAATGATCATTCCACTTAACAAAGTTGGTTGATATGAGTGTAGATGTTGGAACTTGGATAAGTGAAACTTCAATGTTTATGTTGCTATATAAGGACAATGAGGTTGAAGCTTACACTTGGTTCACTTGAATTTTGTTGAATCTTGGTTCACTTTATTTGATATTGATATTTAGATTGTTTATAAGTTGGTAATGGACAGTATGAGTTAGTTATGGCAAAAGAATAATGCCTGGTAATTTGATACAGTTGGTGACATTTGCATTTAACAAGTGGTAACATTGCACCATTTGACTTGGCATAATTGGTACTTATTGTATAAATGAGTACTTATGATGAAATTGGGACTTATCATTATCATTTTTTCTATTTGGAAGTATGCAATTCAGTGATTGACATCTTTACTAACAATTCTTGGCTATTGTTTTGGTTCCTTCACACTACATACATCTTGATAGTGATCTTCTTAATATTGTGTTAATTCTTTGGATACATCCATACTTGACTAGTGGTATGCATTGTTGCATTTGATAGTTTGCTAACTGTGGTTACACATTATGTTTCGATCCATGTTTTTTGAGTTGACTCAAAGGGAAATAACTTTTTCGTAGTTTACTCAAGTTTTTTATAAGGAAAAGCAGGTTTTGAAGGGGGCCCAAAACCCTTTACAATGACAAAAAACTGCAATAAAGACTAAGCAATTAAAAAAAGTAGCCCAAAAAACCAAAATGCTGACAATAGAAAAAACCAAAGAAACCTGTCAGCATACTAACAGCAACCTAGTTGATCAGGCATAAGAGTCGGCAATAGCTACAACATCTTTTCCAGGACATTGACCAATGCCATATTATCCTCTATGACCCCTTCATGCATTTTTATAACCTCTTTGAGCTCATCAAAAGATATAGTTGCCCACTTCTTCATC
This sequence comes from Sequoia sempervirens, assembly GCA_007258455.2. Classification (NCBI taxonomy): domain Eukaryota; kingdom Viridiplantae; phylum Streptophyta; class Pinopsida; order Cupressales; family Cupressaceae; genus Sequoia; species Sequoia sempervirens. The sequence continues at coordinate 251,251,699 of VDFB02105785.1, read as the reverse complement.
TTACTCCTAGTCCTCAAACAAGGTTTGGCCTCCACATCCTTTTCCATAGCTAGAACAGGCTCCACGTTTTTATCCACCAAGTTTGAGAAATTCATATCATCAATCACTTTCTCAATTTCCCCCAGCTCCAGGGGTTTTCCAGTCCAATTGAGGGCTTCCTCATTTAAAATTGTAAGACCCTTAGTAGTTGACTTCAATGAATTATTACTTATGTTGACCACAGTTTTCAAATCCTCAAACAGCTTACAAATTCTATCCTAAGTTCTAACATACCTCTCCTCTACAAATTTACTAACCATCATTTCCAAAGAGGAAATCCTCTCCTCATGAGTAACTTCTAGGCAGTCAACATCAACAACTAATTTGTCCAGCATAACATTCATAGATTTTACCTTACCCTTTATAGCCCATTCCTTCTGATTGCACTGGATCATTGCCACACAAACCTCCTACCAATTCTTAACCTAAACATTGAGCTCCTTCACCTTTGAAAACAACCTTTTCACCAAAGAAAGCAAATTTTGCATCCCATCATCAGCCATCTTGCAAAATAAACCCATATTTACCTCATCCCAGTTGATAGGAGGCACTTCCTTCGGCTACAAGCTGTGACCAGGGACATCTTGCACTCCTCTTTTTGCTCCTTTTCCTCCTCAACAGGGGAATCCTTGACCTCAACCACCTCCACCTTTATCCTATGCTTGTCAGGCAAGCTTGACAAGTTAGCCAATGCTTCTAACCACTCCATATTCATAGATTTCTCAAGTATAAGGAAGTTTACTCAAGTTGATACAGGTTACTCAAGTTGATAGAGGTTGATATACTCAAGTTGTTCTAATAGTATAGTATAATGCTCCTATTGTACTCAGTTGTTTTAGGTATTTAGTGGTATTGTACTCCAATAAGTGGTACATTGTGGTATTCATTGTCTTGTTACATGACAGAGTATTGGTATGGACATTATGGTACATTAATATTGCCATTTACATATCAAGTTGAAATGATTGATTGGTATATTCCTATATTGACTTTGATGGTGGCATTTGTGATATAGTCTTGACCTTGGAATATACGTGCATATTTGATGCACATATATATATATATATAAGTGATGTGAATGACAATGGTTTCAGATATATGGATAGGATGCATGATTCTCATATAATATGAATAGGCAATATTCTTGTTTGGTTTTAGAGATCATCTTTAGGGGGAGCTTTCCATGAATATTCTATAACCCTATTTCAACTTGGCATTGTTGGCATTGTTTCAGTGATACTATGATATATGATTGTATATTCACATGCATTTTTTATTCTTTTGATAGTAACAAACAAAAATCTAATACAATAAAAGTATATGTCAGTTATACACTATGCTTATGTCAATGATAGTCTCTGATCATAGTGGTTCCAAGGTTGAGTTCAATGATTTCAGTATAATAGTCATATTGCAATGTTATGGGCATGAAACATAAGAGGTTTGATTCTACATCTAATGGAAAATGTTTTCATGATAGTCTTTCAAGGTCCCTACTTTGTAGATTGTCTTCAAGTGCAGGTGTAATAAGTGCTTTCCATGCTAAGAGAGATTAAAATTCATGAAAAAATCAGGATTGTGACAGTGAAATGGGTCATAAGATAGAATTGTCATGGTGGTCATCAACATGTTTATGAGACATATCATAGAGTGGTCACAATTGGTTAAAGTGCTATCATTTTGTCACAAGAATCATATCATATATTGATCATGGACTATGATGTCAAGGTTTGTTATAGTTCACTTATGTTGATAATCCTAACAGTGCTCAAATATCATGATTGATAGTATGGAAGTAATTTTGATAGAGCAATACTGATAGTGTAGGATGAACAACAAGTCTTCATCAAAGAGTAGCATCAGTGCATCAATGAATGGGTAAAGAGTAGTGGAGGCAGTAAGTTTTACTATTGTGACATTGTGAAGTATTGTTACATCCCTAACTTTAACTCTGTTTTACTTTTTACTTTTGAAGTAATTAGTAGATGTTTACGCATGATTCAATGATTAGATGTTTAGGAAAAATGTCTGGAGAAATCAATGTTTTCTTGAGTTACATTTATTTCACTAAAATTGTCATGTGTTTAAAAGTTGTCAAGATGTGATGACTTCATGAGGATTATGAAATGATTATTAATACACTAATATTTAGTTGGTGATGGAAAGTTGCATTTAGGAATCAAGTTTCCACCCTCCGAGAAAAGGAGGGAGAGCATCATCAGAGAGAAGGATATAGATACAAGGAAAATAATAGGTTGTTGCCATCTTAGGTCTATTTTTGATGCAAAATGGCGAACCTAGTTGAGTAGGGTAAGTGATTCTCGACCCTTCTAGTTTAAGTTTATGTCTCGACTCAATAATTTGTCGATGTCATTTAAATCTATTTCAATTTTTTTAATGTCAACCTAGTCATTTGGGGGTTAGTGACATCATCAAGGTTGAACATTAGTTGTTTTGAAATTGAGAATACTTTATGTTGATCATGTCACTTCTTATGTCATAAATGAGTTTATGTTGTGACCTCAATTGCTTAACTAGTTGTTCATTATTGTATTTATTCTTTATAATAGTTTGAATTGGCTTAATAAGTCAAGGAACTAATATTATAGTTGATTCCTTGAAAAGGAAAGTCATTAGGATGATCATCCATGAGTTCATTTGTAGGGTGAATACGTCGAGAGATGACAAATAGATCAATGTTGTCCATCATGTAAGATTGTGTTACCAACTCTTAATTTCTAAATGATTTGTCATTTATATATGCAAATCTTTAAGCATTTATTATTGATTATCCTCTTTGTGACATTGAATAAAATGGCATCTTTGTTATATTAATATTCGTATGCATCTAGGGGATGCGTGTTATGATATTATAATATAATTATATAAATTTGATATTTAATATTTTCTTTGATCTTGCATTATTACTTTGATATAGTGGACATCATAACTAATGGGAGCTTGGAGCTCACCATAGTCTTGCAAGTGTCATGCTTGTGCGAGCTTTGATCATGGTAGTTGGCCGAGTGGGAGAAACCACTCACGCCACCTTGGTAAAGGGAGGTAGTTTCCTCGAAGATAGGCATGCAAATTAAGATGGGGTAATAACCCATAAGTCTTCGAAAAATACCATGATATAATCCTTGGTATTTGTGGGCAAACCGCTCACTGGGTGTGTATGGGTTGAAATAGATTTAACCACCAACAAAATGGAATGGAAAATGGGTCTATTTTTGGGTGGGGAGCTTGAGAAGATTTACTGGTTGTTCATCTACAAGCTTGGAGGAGAGCATCAACATGGAGTTTAATAGTGCTCCACTAAGATGGAGTCAATAGTTTAAATATCTGCATCTTGCCGCACAAGAACGTCATGACCAATAGTTGTGATGAAATAAGGTTTAAGTGTATACTCAAGTAGTAAGGCTGACACACAGTTGGAATAACGGATTCTTGCAGAGGGTATTTCAAAGGATACATCCATTCCTATCTAGGAAAAAAAAAATGCTTATGAATAGAATTTAATTATGAAGAAAAGCTGGAGCAAGCATCATCTTTCGAGAGAGGGAGAAGAGATCTCTAAAATTTGTCTTCTAGACCTTGTGAGAAGACTATTCTTGAATGCTTACTAAAGATATCAATAGTTCCTATGTGTGGGATCTCGGTTTGGAGGTATTCCATAGGGGAGAAACCATATTAAATAATGATGCTTAACTCAAAGAAATGGGGAGGCACAGTTGCTAATGCTTATTGCTAGATCAAAGTATTGATATTGCATGACAGCATGATAGAGGGAGAAGGCTTTCACCATCGAAATAAGGGAGTGGAATATCATACATGCTCTCCAATAGTAGAACGATGGGTAGAGTCAGTGAGGTGTTGAAAGAGAAGTTTGAGTTTGGATAAAATTTATGGTTCAATAAGAGGTGAGATCTTTTTACTATGAATAATGGTTATGGCATAGGCTTTGTTCACTGCATATAATCCTTGTTGTCCTTATTTAAGAACTTTATTATCTAGTATCTAGTTTTAGACCATTGCTTGTTTTGAAATGGGCCAACATACCTGACTATTCAGAGTATCGAGGAAACACTTGTATGAGTTCATAATTCATTTAAGATGAAAGATAGTGAACATTGGATTATCAATAGGATTGTAATTATTGATATGTGAATAGAACTTCTAGGATTATTCAATTGACGTCAGTCAAAGGATGGTTATTATATAACATATTCACATTCCTAGAGTAATGAGGGATTATATAGCACCTAAGAGGTTTGGAGAAAACCGGAGTGCATTATACTTATGTTGTATGTCATATATTATTGAAATTGGATTTCAAGATAGTAGTGGGTAACTAAGAAAAATGGAAATACATCCTTTAGTCTATGTCAAAGACCAGGATAGCTCTATAGATGAAATCTCACTAGATCTCTCAAGGGACTTTTTAGATTAGAAAATATCATCATGATATTGAAGGAGATTGCAACATAGAAAAATATTTCTTTGTAGTAAATAGAATAACCTCTTGTCAATTTTTATATTACATGTTAAGGAAATGGGTGACCCACGAGTGTGGAACCCTAGATAGCCTTTGATAGCATTGGTTGCTTATGTCATGGTTCTCAAGAGAAAGAGAGATCTTTACAATGTATTGATGATCTTGTAGCCTTTGTTGAACTTATCATACTTGAGATTATTGTTATAGGTATATGCGACATACTTATATAAAGGATGATAATCATATGAGTTTATACCCTATCCTTATTTGAAGGTGAATAAAATTGAGTAGACAAGGAAGTTGGAAGCAATTTATTATCTCTTACGGATCTAACCTATTAAGGTTGAAGGATTGAACTTAGTCAAAGTACTAACTACATGAGAAGTAATGGAACTGATTAAGATATATATATACATATCAATGAGAATATTCCTTGAATATCATGCTTATTCATGTTATATGAAATGTGAATTTGAGAAATGCTAAGTCATCTGGGTAAGACTAGAAGTAATTGCTCTTATGTTTTGCTTCGTTAATGCTTTTATCTTTGGAGAACAAGGATGTTTGATATTTCCATGTATTGGGTTAGAGAAGCTAAACCCTAGTATTGAAACAAGGAGGATATAGGAAATATGTAACGCTTATGTTAGATATGACATTGTATATATATATATATATGTGTGTGTGTGTGTGTGTGTGTGTGTGTGTGTGTGTATGTATGTATATTGATTGACAATGAAAGGTCGAGAAACCATAGAACAAGGCAGGAAGTCATTATAATAACTTAAGAGATTCTACGATAATGTCGAAACTCGATTTAATGCATCAAGATGTTGGGTGTTGAATCTTGAGAGTAAAATGACAGGAAGTCATAAACCCTAGATATTGCAAGGATGCAATAAGGGAATTTTAAAAGGTTTGAAATACCTAAATTTTTACATTGAATGAATATCCTAGATTAAGGATTAGTTCTATGTCAGATTGGCTAAAATGGATTTTCTATTTAGACTAGTTTGTGTCTAGAGTACTAAATAAAGTAAACTATAGGATGAGATAGTTCCAAGACAAGTCATAGGTGAGTGTCTAGATGGCATGACCAATCAGAATGATCATACTTAGCTAAAAGGGATCTAGAGTTGTATGGTCAATTGAGTTTTGTAGGACACATCCCTAGGACTGAGATGGAGAAAGTTGATAGTTCCTTATATCTATACTCTTCGAGAAGGGCCAGGTCACTTCCAGTTAGGAAGTGCGTGGGGGACCACTTGAGTCTGTGGTTGGAGGAAAATCACTCGAATGATGCTCTCCCTCTGTAGCAGTAGATTCTCTGAGGCTTGTGAAGATAGAGATCAACATTCTAGATGCAGTGAACTCCATGTTCTAGCTTATGACAGTCAAAACCTATGAGGTAAAACTATTCTTATGTTAAGTGTATCTTATGTGATATAAATGAATATTGTAAGGAATTATATTGATTCTAGTTATGATTACATGTGAATTCAAGTTTGAATTTTATCTGGAAAAGTTATACTTTATTCTTGTGCTTATGTAAATGAAAAAAAAAATTCTCTCTCATGTTTACTAAGTTGATTTACCTTCTAGTAAATTCTTGAGATTACTTGAGTATTTAGAAGAGGGTTGTTACAAGTATGATGCATGAAGATAGGGGGAGTGACTTGTTACGGTCACAATTGGTGACTTGTTCAAGGGAGCTTTCATGTTTATACTCCATCTTTGGCATATGTGATTATTGTATCAATGGGTTATTTTCAGATAGGGTCAGTAAATTAGATCAATAATAGTAAAACCCAATGAAACTATGAAGTACAAAGAAAGCTAAAACAAAGAATGATTATACCAATTACTCGTTGCTTCCATGATTCATCTCCATAGTACCTTCTAGCTTGCAGCGTATGTATGATTTCCCTTAGATTTGTACGTGTGAGAAAATTCCTATGACAATGTCCAATGCAAGGTTTGAAGGATTTGGAATGACAAATGCTATGCTATCATGCAAATGATAAGCATAAAAACTATGTCAACATGACTATGCCTATGAGATCAAATATGACTATGCCTATGAAATCAAGTATGCCAAATGCCAAGAATTGTATGAAATGCAAGTATAAGCGTTGTTAAGTAATGAAGTGGTTAGTATCCAAAAATGTGAGCAAAATTGGAATTTTATAGAAAATGCAATTTTGGATGGACGACCGAGATTAAAAGTTGATGAAAGACTAAAATTAGAGGTCAAGATTGCATGTGACAATCCCTAATTAGGGTTAGGGAAAAATTATTAAATGAGTGGCCAAGATACAATTTGAGAAAATAAAATCGACGATTGAAAATGAATGTGACAATTAGCCAAAAAGATAAAGATTTCAAAAATCAAGAAGATAAAGATTAGACAAAAAAACAAGATTTGAAAATTCAATAATCAAATAAAAGTTATTTGTTTTTTGGAGGAAAAAGATTATTTTGAATTAAAGATTAATTTAACTCAAAAAGGAGGAAAAATCATGTGACACTAAATAATTGAATTCTTTAATTATTTAATAAAAAGCGGGGAAATTAGAAAGTGGGATAATTTAAATAAATGATTTTATTTAAATTAGAAAAAGCCAAGAAATGGAAAGTGGACAATTTTAAATAAATATCTTTATTTAAAAGTGGAAAAAGCCATGGTGGACGATAATTAAATAAATTAAAGAATTTATTTAATTATAAGAGGCCATGAGATATTAATGACGAATTTAAATAAATAAAACTTATTTATTTAAATAATAGGAGGAAATAATAGACAAGATAATTAGTGATGCCTTTAAATAAATAAATAAAATTTATTTATTTAAATAATCAAGAGGAATAAAGACATGAATTAATTAAATAATTATGAATTATTTAATTAATAGTTGAGAGACATTAGATAATTAGTGATGCCTTTAAATAAATAAATAAAATTTATTTATTTAAATAATCAAGAGGAATAAAGACATGAATTAATTAAATAATTATGAATTATTTAATTAATAGTTGAATTTGGACTACAGACAGAATATGATAAGACATAAAAATATGGTTTGCGGGTCTAGGCCATTTTTATGTGTCTACAATTATAAATGGTTGTGCTATGTTTTGATGTTTTCTTAATTGTTATAGGATTTTTGGTCAACGTTAGGTTTGGTATATGTAACTCAGGCAGTAAGTCTTGTCATGGTTGGCATATATGGTGGTATTGTATAATAGTGCACAATGATTACACTTGGTTCAGTGATCATGTTTTGTAAAAGTTGTTTTGTCATATCCTTTTTGATGTATTTTCACTAGTACTATATCTTGATTTCAATGATAGTTGATAGTGCACATTCAAGGGTTTTCATATTTCATTTGCTTCATCTTCTGCTCAATGGTTATGTGTTTTAAATGTGGTTTATTTATGCAATTTATATTTTTGGTTTGCATACTTATTAGTTGACTACACATACAAATTTTGGACAGCTTGAGGTGGTTCAGTGTGATTTTATTTGACAGTGATATATCTTTTATAGTGTACTTGGATAATTTGGTTATCTCTATGCAACTCTTTGTCATTTCTATCAAAAAGGGGGAGAAAGAGTGATATGTACAGGTTTATATTCTCGGTGTTGACATCAATGCCAAAGGGGGAGTTTGTTGACCTATGATATGTATAGGTTTATATTCTTAGTTTTGACATCAATGCAAAGGGGGAGTTTGTTGACCTTTGGCACAAGGTTTTTTCATTGATGTCAAAAAGGTTTATGGTGTGGTTCACTGTTAATACAGTATGTAAATGTTTTGATTGGAAATGATACATCTTACCTTGACATTGGCATCGGTATTGCAGGTACACAATTCTTAAAGTATTGGTATGGTTATGAGGTGGTACACTATTGTGGTCATAAACACAATGGTCTAATAATGTTTGCAATAATAAACATGAAGAAAAGTGTTTAAGACCTAGGAAATTGACATATCCTAAGGCATGGTATTTGGAAGACATTACTAATGTAAGGTTAATAAACCTTATCACAGGCATTAAAAAGTGGCATGAAGCATATGACATAAAAGTGGAAAAGAAAAATATAATCGGAACTCATTTTTATTATTTCATTTTGAAAGAGCCCTCGAGGTAGGGCACAACATGCACAATTAGAGTTTGATTTGTTTCAAAGAAGAACAAGTTACTTTGAAATGGTTACCAAAACAGGGTTTGACAGTCTACGGAGAATAATATGGAAGTTAGAGGAAGTTTGTTCTCTAGTGGAAGGAAAATACATTGACAGGTGTATTCATTCCCTTAATACCCATTTTATCTTTGCAATGAAGGTTTTCAGTTTTGATTCATCAGTTGGAATTTTTGTTAGCGATGTTAAATTTGTGTTTCATTGTTGTTAAGGGTTACTATGTCTTTGTTGCTCAAATCCAAATCTGTGGTTATAACTAAAAGGTTATTAAGGATTTGTTTCAATATAACCCTAGTATGAGTTCTTGCTCTATTCAAGTCTGTGGTTTTTCTAAACACTAGTTAAGGTATGGAAACAAAGATGATTAAAAATAGTTTCTTTTTGTTGTGGATTCTAGTAGCACTTTCAAATGTCTCTATTGAAACTCTAGTTCGGGTTGGTTTTTTTGTTAAGGGTTTCATCATGGGTTTTGTTATAGTTATCTTTGTCTTTCCAAGCTTGCACATTGCACAACATTATTGTCTTAATCCTGATACAGTTATTAAGTATTCAGTGTATTTAACACACATTCAATTAACATGTTGTTATAGCATTGTGGGTTTGTTGGTGTAGGAGCACCTCATTCACTGAATGCCCCCAAAAGGAAAATTTGTAAAAATTGAATTTTCAAATGTAAAACAATGCAGAAAGGTCATGTGAATGTCATTTTCAATGAAATTGAGTCTTTAATAGGTCTTTAGGTGGTCAAGGATGTAAAAAAATCAAAATTTGCCTATTTGTTGTAAAGGATGTAAAAAGTGTAAAGTTGCAAAAAATCAGAAGATGAAGAGTTACCTTGATTTAGAAGGTTGATAGTCAGTTAGAAATGAAAAGGAAGTTTCCTAACTAATGTAACAAACTCTATAAAGCATGGAAAAAGGTGAGAATAAGGCAAAACTTGTATTCTTGAAGAAATTAGTAAATAAAATACCCATGTTTCTGTTTTTGCAGCACTTTTCTCTTTTGTTTTAGGCTTGTACGGATTGTATAGAACCTTAAAGGATAATCATTGTTTTTTTTCTTTAGAGAAAGGTGTTAGGTTAATTTTGAAAGTGTTTTGAAGTCTTTTCACTTCAATTTGAGGAAATAAGAACATTTGTATTGTGACTGGTGTGTAACCGTCAAATAGGGATTTTGTGAGTCTTTATTAGATAGGTATGCCATTCCACCGATGTAGGGTTATTTAGATCAATGGAATGGATTGAATTAGTTTTTTTTTAAATTGAAAGTGTGTGTGTACAGGGGAAAACAAGAATGAGAAGTTTTGTTGCTGCTCCATGGGAAAATACAGTGATTTCCATGCATGAGAGGATGCTATAGACTAGGGTTTGGTGAGATATCAATTGTAGAGGCTGAAAGATTGTTCCTAAAGCATGGGAATAAATTTCTAAACATGTTTCAAGTAGTGGCAGAGCATATGAAGGTTTGGTATATACATTTCTTTCAAACCCTCACTATTTGGGGATTATTAAGGCTTTAGGCAAGGGTTTATTGTTTAGATGAATTAGTGGGTGATTTCTTCATTAAAAAATGATGAATTGTGATTTTTACAACCTATCAATGGACTATTTGTGGTTATTTGAAGATAAGGGGTTGCTATGGTGGCACTTGCTTCATAAAATAGGCCTAATTTAAAGCAATTAGGTGTGAGCAGTCAATTGTTTTGTGTTATTTTCCAAAGACATTTTGTCTACTATTGTGGTATGTTTACATGTGCAATATTGGGTCCCTAAGAATTTCCATTTTCTAAAGTGAAACAATGTGGTCTTGATGGTATACCCGTTTTAGTGGTTTTGAAAAATACTAGTAGAATATTGGTGTTTGCATGCAAGAAATAAAGATTATGTGCACATGGTGATTGATCCAGGTGGATCTTTAGGACCTAAAATTAAAGTGTTCTAGTTTCTCTTGGAAGTAGTTTCATTGCGTAGAGCACATAATCTTGAATTCGGCGCAACTTGAATGGGGGAAAAAGGAGTCTGTTTGCTCAAGTTACGTGCAGTCAAAGTTGGGTCAACCCTTGGACTAGGAGGCCGTCAGGAGGTGAAAAGTTGATGGACTCATAATCAGCCAAAAGTGGTGTCAGTTTAGAGGGCTCGTCGACATGATCACAACGAAGTTCATTTCATCAAATTTTGAGTCTGTATGTCCGAGATATCACCGGTCAAAGCTCGGTCAAAGGTTGGTCAACTCAGCGATCAAGGATGAGGAAAAAGGTGGAAAATTCAATGCCATGAAACTTGACGAAAGTGGCATCATTGTGAAGAGCTCATCATCACGATTCCAATGGCGTTCGTTTCGTGCAAATCGGATATCATGTGCGCGAGTTAGAACCAGTCAAAGTTTTCGGTTGACCGAGGTACAAGTGGTATAGTTGTTGACGTCAGCATGAAGTCATCCTGCTGACTTGGCAGATGGGTCATCGTACGGATTCCTAGGTGGACCAATAGCGTCTTGACATGTGGCAGTCTGTACTATGATTACGTCATCATACCTGCACAGACGTGGACCAATCAGGTGTGGACACGTGTCCACTCGATGACGTGGCACGATGATTGGACAGGTGACGAAGGCTGACAGCATGGAGTCTATAGCGAATGATTGTAGGACACATGGCATTGTTTGCGGCAAACATGTGACTTGAAATCTTTGGTGAATATCTCTCTGACACGTGGTTTTCTCGTTGCGCGACACGTGGATGCATGTGCAAGCGACACGTGGCCTTCCTTTCCTCCTCACCCGCGCGGGGTAGTCTGTTTGGGAAAAAAAGTAGTTCAGGCGGTTTCGAACCCCAAACCTCCCATATTCCGCTTAGGCCACCAACCAGCTCGCCTATGAATTCGGGCTTCACTATGTGTGGGGAGCGTTTTTTTTTGTTATTATGGGAAGTTTGTTTTAAAAATGCCCGGCGGGCGTTGAAACTGCGAAGCTCGGGCTCCTAAAAGGATATGTGGCCATTGGGCCACCGAATGGTCTTTGCTATTTGATGGCACCGGTTTGTTTTGATGATTAGTTAGGCCCGATTCCTAACTAAAGAAACCTTAAAAGGTTATAAGTTAGGATTTAATCAAAACAAAAAAAGAAATCTCTAACAAAAGCCGATATGGATAAAGTGAATTAGGGGCCTAAAATTAATAATGGGGATTTTTGATAAAGATTTATATGCAAATGGAGGAATAAGGGAGATTTTTGAGATTTTATGGTTTCTACCATATCGGGTAAACTTCAAGTATCTAAGGGAGGAGTCTTGGAGTGTTTTTCATCATCCATTAGTTGATCATCACTTCCTAAGTTGATCCATCAGTTGATCATTCTCCATTGTATCCCTTTCTCTTGGTCTTTGAGAGGCTTTTTGTGAGAGAATTTCTTAGAGGGAATTAGGAGAATATTTGAGTTGTGATGTATTGATGATCTGAGTCTTGTAGTAGATCCTATTAGGCAAAGTTAGTTTTCTTCCTCTTTGTTAGTCATCCCTAGCCTTGAGAGCTTTTGAGAGGGGTGTGAGTGAGAGACTTTTGTATGACTTTGTGGAAAGGCTACAATATATTGTAAAGTGGTGTTACAAGAGGCTTGTGGAGATTGTACTGCGTTTCAGAACATTTCAATATATTGGTCACTCAATTGAGCCTGACCCAGAGACGTAGTCCACTCGGACGAACTCCATAATCAAATTGGTGTCTTCTTATCTCTCTCTTGTTTCTATGTTTTGAATTCTCTCTGCTTAATGTTCCTGCTATTCCATTGTTGATGTCTTTATGCCTTTGTTCACAATCACTTATGCAACGTTTGTAATAGATCCCTTCCGCTATACAGATCAAGTGGTATCAGAGCTTTGTTTGGCTAGTTTGCAGGAGTGATTGTGAGTCATTTTGCTATTGGTGGATATTTGGAGTTTGGAGCAGAGATGGCATCAGAAAAGGGTGAATCTTCCAGGCTGACATTGACCCCATCCATGGTGGATGAATTCATGTCAATGAAAGGAATGGTTGAAGAACTCTATCAAGACCATCGAGAGAAGGATGATATAATGCAAGAATTGGAAGAAGCCAATCGACGCCTACAAATAGAGAATGCAGAACTTCAGCGGTTGTTGGAGGAATCCAACATGGAGAAGGAAAGACAGCAAATGTTCTTGCAGGACATCTTAGAAGAGCAGAACAGGAGAAGTCCTCCTGTATCTGGAAGTGCACACATATGTGGTTTCTATCCGCATTCGGAGGATACATCATCCTCATACTCCCCGCTTACACCGCCTGATAGTACGGTAGCTTCTTCAGCGACGAGGCCCGTGGTTAGATCTGCTTGTGGCCATGATTGGGCTAACTCTCCTGGTGTAGTAGAGTGTGCTTACTGTTGACAAATGGAGTACCTTCAAACTCTAAATCTTCCTGATAGTGACAGTAATTATCTTGAAGCCTCTTCTTCCATCAAACAGAAGAAGTCAACGGAGGACGAGCAAGACTCTTTTGCACACTTCGAGAAGCACACAAGAGGCATAGGATTGAAGCTACTCGGGAAGATGGGCTTAAGAGGGAAAGGCTTTGGTATTTCTGAGCAAGGCATCACCAATCCAATCAAGGTGAAGAAGCGACCACAGTACCAAGGATTGGGATTCAGTGGAGGAGATGGACAATCCTCTAGAGCTCGAAATTTCTGCAACCACTGCAGCATCAGTGGACATTGGGAGGCAAAGTGTTGGAAGCTGCATCTAGAGCTTCATCGTCGATCGAGGTCTACTAAGAGACCCAACCACCAGCAAGTTGAGGAGACGAAAGCAGAGCTGGATGTAGCTACCACTTCTGAGGCAGTCTCAGGAGAAATTCAACCACAGTCTGAGCAACCTATGAGAGAGAGTTCCTTTGAACAACTTCGTAAGAGCTGGGAACAACGCTCATCAAACTAGTATATCAGCTTTTGTGTGTTTATTACATCTTTTGTACTGTGATGAATATGTTGATAAGCTAGTATTGTTTTGTGAGCTCTGAATAAACTTGTTTGTAATAATTTTTATGAAGTTGTATTTCTCTAGAGATTGAGAATTTGTAAGGCTCTTGGAAGCTATGTCTTGTAATCTGGAAAGAGAATACTTTGTAACTTCTTACTGCAGGATAGCAATTTGTTGCAGGTAGTTTCTTGCAGTTTCTTTTAGTGTGAAGCTTCAGTTGAAGAGCACTTTTTTAGACAGAGTTGAGAATGATCAACAGTGACCTTGTATGTTCTCAGCTTGAAGACTCGGTGATGGTCATTTGGAGGATAAGTCTGAACTCAAATGGAGTTCTTGAAGGATTTATCGATGACCTTGTTGCTGGACCTGAGCTATGTGGTGGAGCCTTGAATCAACTATTCTGAAGTACAAAGGTGAAGGAATGTTCCAGGCGGAGGCACAAATCCATGCTCGAGTAATTGGAGGAGTGACACAAGCAAGCCAGAAGAAGGTGAGAGATGCAGAATGCGAACTACCTGTAAGAAGCACTGAGGGATAAGTTCATCATACTTAGTTTCTCTTCTTGCTTTGGGTATTTTATCTTCCATTTTTGAACTGCATCATGAGGAGTTGTGAATTCCTACATTGCTGAAGTGTAAGACCCCAGCAGGCAGATGTGGCAGTGTGTTTTAGTGATTCAGATTATGGCGAGTGGCAAGATGTTGAATACGAGATCATTGAAGGAACTATACACTTTTGGAGGACCAAAAGTTCTTCAGTGGGGAGGTTTGATCCAGGTGGATCTTCAAGACCTGAAATTTAAGTGTTCTAGTTTCTCTCAGAAGCAGTGTCATCGCGTAGAGCACAGAATCCTGAATCTGGCACAACTTGAACGGGAAAAAAAGGAGTCTGTTTGCTCAAGTTACGAGCAGTCAAAGTTGGGTCAACCCTTGGACCAGGAGGCCATCAGGAGGCAAAAATTTGATGGACTCAAAATCAGCCAAAAGTGATGTCAGTTTGGAGGGCTCGTCGACATGATCACAATGAAGTTCATTTCATCAAATTTTGAGTCCGTATGTCCGAGATATCATCGGTCAAAGCTCGGTCAAAGGTTGGTCAACTCAGCGATCAGGGACGAGGAAAAAGGTGGAAAATTCATTGCCATGAAACTTGGAAAAAGTGGCATCATCGCAAAGAGCTCATCATCACGATTCCAACGGCGTTCATTTCGTGCAAATCAGATGTCGTGTGCGCGAGTTAGAACAGTCAAAGTTTTCAGTTGACCAAGGTACAAGTGGTACAGTTGCTGGCATCAGCATGATGTCATCCTGCTGACTTGGCAGATGGGTCATCGTACGGACGCCTAGGTGGACCAATAGCATCTTGACACGTGGTAGTTCATACTATGATGGCGTCAACATACCTGCACAAACGTGGACCAATCAGGTGTGGACACGTGTCCACTCGATGACGTGGCACAATGACTGGATAGGTCACAAAGGCTGACAGCGTGGAGTCTACAGCGAATGATTGTAGGACACGTGGCATTGTTTGCAGCAAACATGTGACTTGAACTCTTTGGAAAATATCTCTCTGACACGTGGTTTTCTCCTTGTGCAACACGTGGATGTGTGTGCAAGCGACACGTGGCCTTCCTTTCCTCCTCACCAGCGCAGGGCAGTCTATTTGGGAAAAAAAGTAGTTCGGGCGGTTTCGAACCCTGAACCTCCCATATTCCGCTTAGGCCGCCAACCAGTTCGCCTACGAATTCGGGCTTAACTATGTGTGGGGAGCGTTTGTTTTTGTTATTATGGGAAGTTTGTTTTAAAAATGCCCGACGGGAGTTGAACCCGCGAAGCCCGGGCTCATAAAAGGATATGTGGCCGTTGGGCCACCGAATGGTCTTTGCTATTTGATGGCACCGGTTTGTTTTGATGATTAGTTAGGCCCAATTCCTAACTAAAGAAACCTTAAAAGGTTATAAGTTAGGATTTAATCAAAACAAAAAAACAAATCTCTAACAAAAGCCGATATGGATAAAGTGAATTAGGGGCCTAAAATTAATAATGGGGATTTTCGATAAAGATTTATATGTAAATGGAGGAATAAGGGAGATTTTGGAGATTTTATGGTTTCTACCATATCGGGTAAACTTCAAGTATATAAGGGAGGAGTCTTGGAGTGTTTTTCATCATCCATTAGTTGATCATCACTTCCTAAGTTGATCCATCAGTTGATCATTCTCCATTGTATCCCTTTCTCTTGGTCTTTGAGAGGCTTTTTGTGAGAGAATTTCTTAGAGGGAATTAGGAGAATATTTGAGTTGTGATGTATTGATGATCTGAGTCTTGTAGTAGATCCTATTAGGCAAAGTTAGTTTTCTTCCTCTTTGTTAGTCATCCCTAGCCTTGAGAGCTTTTGAGAGGGGTGTGAGTGAGAGACTTTTGTATGACTTTGTGGAAAGGCTACAATATATTGTAAAGTGGTGTTACAAGAGGCTTGTGGAGATTGTACTGCGTTTCAGAACATTTCAATAGATTGGTCACTCAATTGAGCCCGACCCGGAGACGTAGTCCACTCGAACGAACTCCATAATCAAATTGGTGCTTCTTATCTCTCTCTTGTTTCTATGTTTTGAATTCTCTCTGCTTAATGTTCCTGCTATTCCATTGTTGATGTCTTTACGCCTTTGTTCACAATCACTTAAGCAACGTTTGTCATAGATCCCTTCTGCTATACAGATCAAGTGGTATCAGAGCTTATTTTGGCTGGTTTGCAGGAGTGATTGTGAGTCATTTTGCTATTGGTGGATATTTGGAGTTTGGAGCAGAGATGGCATCAAAAAAGGGTGAATCTTCCAAGCTGACATTTACCCCATCCATGGTGGATGATTTCATGTCAATGAAAGGCATGGTTGAAGAACTCTATCGAGACCATTGAGAGAAGGATGATAGAATGCAAGAATTGGAAGAAGCCAATCGACGCCTGCAGAGAGAGAATGCAGAACTTCAACGGTTGTTGGAGGAATCCAACATGGAGAAGGAAAGACTGCAAATTTTGCTGCAGGACATCTTAGAGGAGCGGAACAGGAGAAGTCCTCCTGTATCTGGAAGTGCACACATATGTGGTTTATGTCCGCATTCTGAGGATACATCATCCTCATACTCCCCACTTACACTACCTGATAGTATAGGAGCTTCTTCAGCGACGAGGCCCGTGGCTAGATCTGCTTGTGGCCATGATTGGGCTAACTCTCCTGGTGCAGTAGAGTGTGCTTACTATCGACAGATGGAGTACCTTCAGACTCTAAATCTGCCTGATAGTGATAGTAATTATCTTGAAGCCTCTTCTTCCATCAAACAGAAGAAGTCAACGGAGGACGAGCAAGACTCTTTTGCACACTTCGAGAAGCACACAAGAGGCATAGGATTGAAGCTACTCGGGAAGATGGGCTTAAGAGGGAAAGGCTTTGGTATTTCTAAGCAAGGCATCACCAATCCGATCAAGGTGAAGAAGCGACCATGGTACCAAGGATTGGGATTCAGTGGAGAAGATGGACAATCCTCTAGAGCTCAGAATTTCTACAACCACTGCGGCATCAGTGGACATTGGGGGGCAAAGTGTTGGAAGCTGCATCCAGAGCTTTGTCGTCGATCAAGGTCTACTGAGAGACCCAACCACCAGCAAGTTGAGGAGACGAAAGTAGAGTTGGCAGTAGCTACCACTTCTGAGGCAGTCCCAGGAGAAATTCAACCACAACCTGAGCAACCTGTGAAAGAGAGTTCCTTTGAACAACTTTGTAAGAGCTGGGAACAACACTCATCAAACTAGTATATCAGCTTGTGTGTCTTTATTACATCTTTTGTAGTGTGATGAATATGTTGATAAGCTAGTATTGTTTTGTGAGCTCTGAATAAACTTGTTTGTAATCATTTTTATGAAGTTGTATTTCTCTAGAGATTGAGAATTTGTAAGGCTCTTGGAAGCTATGTCTTGTAATCTGGAAAGAGAATACTTTGTAACTTCTTACTACAGGATAGCAATTTGTTGCTAGTAGTTTCTTGCAGTTTCTTTTAGTGTGAAGCTTCAGTTGAAGAGCACTTTTTCAGACAGAGTTGTTGAGAACGGTCAACAGTGACCTTGTATGTTCTCATCTTGAAGACTCGGTGATGGTCATTTGGAGGATAAGTCTGAACTCAAATGGAGTTCTTGAAGGATTTATCGATGACCTTGTTGCTGGACCTGAGCTGTGTGGTGAAGCCTTGAATCAATTGTTCTGAAGTACAAAGGTGAAGGAATGTTCCAGGCAGGGCACAAATCCATGCTCGAGTAATTGGAGGAGTGACACAAGCAAGCCAAAAGAAGGTGAGAGATGCAGAATGCGAACTACCTGTAAGAAGCATTGAGGGATAGGTTCATCATACTCAGTTTCTCTTCTTGATTTGGGTATTTTATGTTCCATTTTTGAACTGCATCATGAGGAGTTGTGAATTCCTGCATTGTCAAAGTGTAAGACCCCAGCAGGCAGATGTGGCAGTGTGTTTTAGTGATTCAGCTTATGGCGAGTGGCAAGATGTTGAATACAAGATCATTGAAGGAACTATACACTTTTGGAGGACCAGAAGTTATTCAGTGGGGAGGTTTGATCCAGGTGGATCTTCAAGACCTAAAATTGAAGTGTTCCAGTTTCTCTCAGAAGTAGTGTCATCACGTAGAGCATAGAATCCTGAATCCGGCGCAACTTGAACGAGCGAAAAAGGAGTTTGTTTTCTCAAGTTACGCGCAGTCAAAGTTGGGTCAACCCTTGGACTAGGAGGTCATCAGGAGGCAAAAAGTTGATGGACTCAGAATCAGCTGAAAGTGGGGTCAGTTCAGAGGGCTCGTCGGCACGATCACAATGAAGTTCATTTCATCAAATTTTGAGTCTGTATGTCCGAGATATCACTGGTCAAAGCTTGGTCAAAGGTTGGTCAACTCAGCAATCAGGTACGAGGAAAAAGGTGGAAAATTCATTGCAATGAAACTTGGTGAAAGTGGCGTCATCGTGAAGAGCTCATCGTCACGATTCCAATGGCGTTCATTTTGTGCAAATCGAATATCGTGTGCGCGAGTTAGAACCAGTCAAAGTTTTTGGTTGACCGAGGTACAAGTGGTATAGTTGCTGACATCAGCATGATGTCATCCTGCTAACTTGGTAGATGGGTCATCGTACGGATGCCTAGGTGGACCAATAGCGTCTTGACATGTGGCAGTCTGTACTATGATGATGTCATCATACCTGCGCAAACGTGGACCAATCAGGTGTGGACACGTGTCCACTCGATGACATGGCACGATGACTGGATAGGTGACGAAGGCTGACAGTCTTGAGTCTACAGCGAATGATTGTAGGACATGTGGCATTGTTTGCGGCAAACATGTGACTTGAAATCTTCAGCGAATATCTCTCTGACACGTGGTTTTCTCGTTGCACGACACGTGGCCTTCCTTTCCTCCTCACCGGCGCGGGGCAGTCTGTTTGGGAGAAAAACTAGTTTGGGCGGTTTCGAACCCTGAACCTCCCATATTCTGCTTAGGCTGCCAACCAGCTCACCTACGAATTCTGGCTTAACTATGTGTGGGGAGCATTTGTTTTTTTTATTATGGGAAGTTTGTTTTAAAAATGTCAGTCGGGAGTTGAACCCGCGAAGCCCGGGCTCCTAAAAGGATATGTGGCCGTTGGGCCACCGAATGGTCTTTGCTATTTGATGGCACCGGTTTGTTTTGATGATTAGTTAGGCCCGATTCCTAACTAAAGAAACCTTAAAAGGTTATAAGTTAGGATTTAATCAAAACAAAAAAACAAATCTCTAACAAAAGCCGATATGGATAAAGTGAATTAGGGGCCTAAAATTAATAATGGGGATTTTTGATAAAGATTTATATGTAAATGGAGGAATAAGGGAGATTTTGGAGATTATATGGTTTCTACCATATCGGGTAAACTTCAAGTATATAAGGGAGATGTCTTGGAGTGTTTTTCATCATCCATTAGTTGATCATCACTTCCTAAGTTGATCCATCAGTTGATCATTCTCCATTGTATCCCTTTCTCTTGGTCTTTGAGAGGCTTTTTGTGAGAGAATTTCTTAGAGGGAATTAGGAAAATATTTGAGTTGTGATGTATTGATGATCTGAGTCTTGTAGTAGATCCTATTAGGCAAAGTTAGTTTTCTTCCTCTTTGTTAGTCATCCCTAGCCTTGAGAGCTTTTTAGAGGGGTGTGAGTGAGATACTTTTGTATGACTTTGTGGAAAGGCTACAATATATTGTAAAGCGGTGTTACAAGAGGCTCGTGGAGATTGTACTGTGTTTCAGAACATTTCAATAGATTGGTCACTCAATTGAGCCTGACCCGGAGACATAGTCCACTCGGACAAACTCCGTAATCAAATTGGTGTCTTCTTATCTCTCTCTTGTTTCTATGTTTTGAATTCTATCTACTTAATGTTCCTACTATTCCATTGTTGATGTCTTTACGCCTTTGTTCACAATCACTTAAGCAACATTTGTCATAGATCCCTTCCACTATACGGATCAGTGATACAATTGATTGATATTTTTTTTAAACTACTTAAATAATGTTTTCAAATATGTTTCAATGATTTGGGAAAATTCTAGAGGCTAAACTTCTTGATTTGATGTTCTGACTAATGTGGAATCTTGGTGCAAAATGGTGTCATGACTGTAAGAGATAGTAAGTCTGAATGGATCAGTGCTTGGTAAGTGGGTATTGGTTTATTTTAATCAAAAACATGATGATTATAGTGTCTTGGAAGTCTAGTGATAGTTTGGAAATAAGAGTGCATGGTTGTTGTCATTTTGCCTTGTGGAATAAGATGAAATTAAGGGTAATTTACTAAATAATGAAAGAGTTGAATGGTTTAGTATCTCCAATTAGCTTTTTGTGTTGGTATAGTCAATTTGAATATGGTTCAGTTGTATTTGAGTTTGATAAAGGTTTAGAGTCAAGTTTTGATGATTTGATGCTTTGTAGCAATGAAGAATTATTGAGAGTTGAAAGAAGTTTTTCATGAAATTGATGATTGGTAGTCGTGTGGATGGCAAGTAAATTTTATGGATTTTGGTGAAATGAATAATGAATTTTGGTGATTTTTGAATTGATCTTCTCAAGTTATGCTTAGGATATGAAGTACCCTTGATGGTTTGTGTTTTTTGGTAGATGCTCTACATCATTTGCGTAAATGTAACCAAAGTCTAGGTCATTCATGGTCAGTTATGAGTAAAGCTTATGTGATTAAGTTAAAGTGTTTTCATTATCTGTTTGGGTTTGCATACAACAGAGCATTATGTTATTAAACCCTGGTTTAGATATGGTGAACAAAGCTATAGTATGATTACCATTCTGTTATTTGTTAAGGAAATAGAAATCAGTCATGAAGATGGCAGTTTATTTTCAGTTTAAGGATGAAGAACACTATATATTCTATGTTGAAGATATATAGTGTTTGCAGGTTTTACATAAGGGTTATGATACTAAAAGTTTAATCTATTTTTTTGTAATTGAAGTTTTGCAAACATGATGCAAAACAGGTTGTATCACTAATATATTTTGTTTTTTAAAGATACCAGAAAAATGAATCTTTTAAGATATTAAGTGTATTAGATTGGAGGTAAAATATGATTTATAGAGAAACAGAGTGATCCTCTATAGTTGAATTATATTTTTATTCAGAAGTGTATAGTGAAGTTAAAATGATCAAGTCAGTGTGACAAAATGATCATTGCCAATGAGGCTTGTTTTATTGCTAGTGAGGCATTCTTGTAACCAGTGAGGTTCTTTTGTCAGTGAGGCCATTTTTGCCAGTGAGGCATTATGTAACCAATGAGGTTCATTAAGCTAGTGAGGTGATTTTACGAGTATTTTTTCTACCCCAAGAGGTTTTTCCACTCAGGAAATTCACTGTATTATGGTTCTTTATTTGGTTTCATTTGTGATCTTACTGTTTCATAGTTATACATTTCTGCACTTACATTTATGTGATTAGGAATCAGCAATTCAGATTGGTACACATGTTATCTCTTGAAACATAATTCATATTGTTCTCAAAGTGTTTAATTTTTTTTAAATGTCAGCAAATTGAATTAATTTGTCTAGACATTGATTCACCCCCCCTCTCAGTGTCTCATGTACTCCAACAAAGGATGCTAAATGTCAACAGGTCTCAGGCCACAAGAAGGAAAACTAAGGTTTATTATGGGAAAAATGATATGTATGAAGGATAGGCAAAAATCAAAAAAATTAAATAGAATGATAGTAGACGATGGAGCAATCACACATGGTGCTTGTTTGCTAGGTTTTCACTATGGTACTTATCCAAAGCACCACTGAAGTAGTTTTCACTATTGGACGGATTATTTCTCTTTACTATTTTATTTCTTTTTCTTCTCTCTTTTCTTTGAGGGGGGCCACCAAGACGCCTGTTTTCCAAGTTTTCATCAGGGTGATCATGATTTTTTTTTATTATTATTTTAGTATTTTTGACTTTTGATGGGATTCTTTGAAAGCTAGGTATATTACCTATGAAGGTGCATACTATTGATGGGCTCCTGTAATGGTTCACCTTCAGGAGTTGAAAGTTGATAAGCACCAGATCCGTATGTTGTTTTTATGATGTAAGGACCTAACCAATTAGGCTCAAACTTCCCTGGTTTCTCTCTCTCTATTTGATTCTTTAGATTTTCTTTCAAGACTAAGTCACAAATATCAAAATTCCTAACTCGAACTTTCTTATTGTAGCTATGATGAAGACGGTTTTGATATGCCTACAAATGGACCAATGTTTTTCTCACTTCTCATCCAATAACTCTAGCTCATGCAAATGATATATACAATATTCTTCATCATCAATAAATTATTGCATAGATACTCTCAAATATGGTAACTTGACCTCAATGGGAAGAATGGCTTCAAATCTAAAAATAAGGGAATGTGGAGTGGCTCTTGTGGGAGTGTGGATACTAGTATGATAGGCCCATAATGTCAGATTCAATTGGATGTGCTAGTCATGGCCAACATCATTGACAATATTCTTTAGGATTTTGAGGATGGTTTTTTAGACACCTCAGCTTGACGACTACCCTAGGGGTAATATGGAGTGGTGAAATGATTTTGGATATGGAATCTCTTGCACAATTCATGGACATCTTGATTTTTAAAGGGACAACCATTATCTATGACGATGGATTGTGGAACACCATAACAGAATATGATGTAACTAAGGATGAACTTGGATATTTGTTTACCAGTGATGTAGGTCATTGGAATAGCTTCGATCCATTTTGTAAAGTATTTAGTTTCAACAAGAATAAACTATGACCATTGATAGAGGTAGGATGGATCTTTCCCATGAGGTTGAGTCCCCACTGAGAAAATGGCCATGGTGATGTAACTAGATGAATTTCCTGAGTAGGTGTGTGCACAATATCTCCATATATCTGACATTGGTGACATTTATTGACAAAGTGTTAGGCATCATGTTCAATAGAGGGCCAATAATATCTCGTTTGTATAAGCTTCTTGGCTAAAGTAGGACTAGCAAAGTGGGTTCCACATATACCACTATGCACCTCTTGTGAATCCATTTTTTCTTCATCTGAATCAAGACATCTTAGGAGGGTGCTATCTAGACTACAATGGTAAAGGGTATCACCGATGATGACATATTTGGGTGCTTGTTGGATAAATGTTTTGTGTTGGTTAGAGGACAAGTTAGGAGGGATAATTTGTTTGTGCAAGTAGTCATAAAAGTCTTTGTACCAAGATGAATCGGGACCAACAACTTCACACACAAGTTCAAATTTGGGGATCGAATGCGGGGACCAATAGTTGTTCCACCAAGAACTCATACTACAACACATTATTAGGTGTATCCAAAAGTGATCCAATAGTTGTCATTGCATCTATTGCTTTGTTCTAGATTCTTGGGATCTACTCAAAAGTGATGACATCAAAGTATAGCTTAAAACTATTGACCATGCACTTGTAATTTGTGATATTTTAATCTTTTGTACCATAGTCATCATTAACCTAACAAATGACCAATAGGGAATCACCATAGACATGGAGATTCTTGATTTTCTATTTGATATCCATTCATAGTCCTATTAGCAGTGCTTCGTACTGAGCCATGTTATTTGTGTAAGGAAATGTTATTCTATATGATTTGGGTATTAAATCCCCTTGAGGTGTAACCAAGAGGATACTAGCTCCCGAACCATGATTTGTATAGGACCCATCAAAGTATAATTTCCATGTCATAGATGTCTCTATTATGAATATAGATTCATCAAGAAAATCCAACACTAGAGGATGATCCACTATTATTGGTGTGTTTGCAAGTTGATTAGCTATTACTTATCCTTTTATTGCCTTACGATCAACATAATCTATGTCATATTCACTCAAGATCATGACCCACTTTGCTTATTGACCTATCAAATTTTCTCTGCTAAGTAGATATTTCAAAGAATCAATCTTAGCTATCAAATTTTTTTTATGGTGCAACAGATAATGTTTAAGCTTATGTGTGGAAAATAGAACTGTAAGGCATGCTCATTCAATGGGCTATAATTAAGCTCATAGCCTACAAGAGTGTGACTGATATGATAGATAGCTTGTTCCCTTCCATTATTTTCATTCTATGCTAAAAATGACCCCGAGGTTGATGTGGTTGCTAATGTATATAATATTAGGTGTCTACCATCAATGGGAGGCATAAGTACTAGAGGAGTCAATAGATAATCCCTTATTTGTTGAAATTCTTCATGAAAATGTTCGGTCCATATGAATGGGTCTCCTTTACGTAGCAAATATTGAAATGGTTGACACTTATCTACTAATTGAGCAATGACTCTTTGAATGGACTGTAATCTTCCTTGTCGAGTTTGTAACTAACTTATATTTTTGGGTGGAGGCATATCCATGATAGCTTTCACTTTTGCAAGATTCACTTCAATATCAAGCTTTGAGAGATAATATATCCTAGGATTTTGCTTGATTGGACCCCAAAAACACACTTCTTCATATTTAATTTGACATTATATTCTTCTAGCCTTTTGAAAATCTTTCCCAATACTACTAGATGACTATCTCTTGATAAGGATTTTACGAGTAAGTCATCAACATGATCTTCCATAAATGTATGCATGTAATCATGAAAAATAGTAGTCATAGCTCTCTGATACATTGCTCCAACATTCTTAAGATCAAATGGCATGACATTTCAACAAAAGGTACCCCAAGCACATGTGAAAGTTGTCTTGTGTTGATCCTCAGGGGCAATGTTGATCTGATTGTATCTTGAAAAACTTCCCATAAGCAATAACATCTCATATCCCACTGTGAGGTCTACTATGATATCAATATTAGGCAACAATAAGTCATCTTTAGGACAAGCTTTATTTAGATCTCTGAAATTTGTACATACTGTAATTCCACCAATTAGTTTGGTGATAGGAACTAGATTTGATATCCACTTTTCATAGTCTACAGGATGAATGAAACCAACATCTAGGGGTGAATTTTTCTCAATTTTTGTTTGACTAGTTTAGCATTTGGAACCAATGGAAAATGATGTAGAAAAATTTTGGGGTCCAACCTAGGCATGTCAACATATGACCACACAAAATTGATTTGTCTCTCAGAGAAGAAAGTGATGAACTCTATTTTTTCTTTGGTGGTCAACAATGCTGCAAAATAAATGGTTCTAGGATTATCTTCTATACCAAGATTGGCTTCTTTTGATTTTTCCACGAGCAATGGTGATATCTCTTGATTTATGGGTAGACTATCCAACCCTCCATCCTTAGGAACCTTGGAGAGGTTTTCACCTTCAGATACCTCCTTTACTTTTACTTTTTCTTGGTCTAAAGGTGCCTTTCAGTTTTCACCTAGAGACCTATTCTTTTTATTTTTCTCATGTTTTTGCAACTAGAGGGTGGGGAAAGCTCTCCAAAATATGTTTCATTGTCAAGCTCTATGATAGAACCAACTTTATGATCCCCACTTGGTATCCCTTCTCGAAGTCCCATGAACTCAATTATTACTTTGTCATTCTCGAATGTGTCTAAACTCAGTGGTCCTTGTTGATCCCAATCTATTAGTTGTGGTAAACAAGGGGTAAGCCATCATCAGTATCATTAAGGTTCAATGAATAGGTGGATATGGTAAAGACAAAGGTATCATCAGGATCCCAAAAGGTTTCAATCTAGGTACAACCAATCATAGGTTTGGTCTGGGATGAGGATAGATCAAGCTCAATGAAAATCTTGGCTAGGTCATAGTCATTGGAGTTGCAAGAATCCCACTCCCATTCATTGGAGTTGGTTTCATTATAGTATTCCTTAAATATCTCAATTTCATTTAAAGCGTCAACATTTTCACTCAAGGGCAACTTAGTACTAGGAGGAATCTTCGTCGGTGGTGCATACCCTAACCCAATGTTCTTTAGTAATTGAGGAGATGATATCGATTCTATCATTCCATGATTGTTCAAGCCAAGACCACTATGTCCATCATAACCTTATTGCTTCATTATCTTTAGCCCTTTTGAATATCACTCAACCAACAATTTCTTAGATTTAGTGTCTTCTTAATATCTTTTCCTATAGATTCTTCACTCAACTCACCCTACTTGGTGAATGCGATAGGGGGATCATAGATAATAGTTTTAGACTTCTTGAGAGGACAAGGTTTTCCATAAGATTTTGGAGATACGAGTAGCTTCCCAACACAAAAAAATCTCTCCATGTTGTATTCACCACATCCCTTGTCAAGGATCTAGACCTTAGGTTTGGACGGTGTAGAGGATGGAGTGGGTGATTTGACTAGAGAGGATGGATCAATGTAATGTGATGAGGTAGACATTGAGGCTTCTCAATTAATAGGAACTTGATGTTCGATGGTCCTTTTCAAATTACTACAATATTGGAAGGGGTCAAGATCACTTGGTATAGTGATTTTGATGTCATTATGGGGAAACTTGAGGCATTGATGGTATGTGGAAGGAACGACCCTCATGGCATGGATCCATGGGAAACCAAGGAGAAGATTGTATGGTAAGTCTAGATCCAAGATTTGGAATATTGTTTTTTGAATGGCAGGGCCAACTCTTATAGGGAGTGATTATACCCCTAGATGAGCACTTAGCGTCATCATAAGCCCGGATAATGATTTTATTAGATTCATCTATACAAGCTTCAGAGAATCCAAATGTTGTGACCAACTTTAAAATGCATATATTTAGACTTACTCCACCATCTACTAAGACTCGTCTAATTTTATGTTTACTAATGTACACCTCAAGGTGTAATGGATTGTTATGGTTTGGTTTATGTGTAGAAAGATTTTGATCAGAAAACGTGGCATGATGGGTACTAGCTAAGTATCCTACCATGGCCTGAAATTGATTGAAATTTAGGTCAGTGAGCACAGATGTCTCTTGCAAAGCTTTATCCAGAATGGACCTATGCTTAGGAGATATGTAAAGAAACCCTAGAATGGATATATATGCAAGAGTCTTTCCTAGATAGTTGAGGAGGTTATATTAGCTTTTTGGTGATGGATTGGAAGTGGCCCCTTGCAAGGTCACTTTAGATCTACGAGTTGTAATGGTACATTCCAAACTTTTATTGATGGTAATGGTAGCAACATGGTCATCAAAGGCCCAAATGTGATGGATGGTATAGTCATATGAGATATTGGTATTGTTCCCTAGTTTGAAAGGTTTTCCTTTTCCATGGTCTTGTAAGGGAGTCTTGAATATTGTATGGTCAGCATTTATTTTACCTTGTGAATTATCCACTGAGATGCCACCTTGTTCAATAAGGTCTTGGATAAGGTTCTTAAGTGTTCAACAGGATGATGTCTTATGTCCTTTTCCATGATGGTACTCACAATATTTATTGTCATTCCACCAATTTGGTTTGACTAGTGTTGGTTAGTATGGTTTAATGTCTGGAAGTTTAATGATGTTGGATTGTAAGAGCTTCTTCAAGATTGACTCAATGGGTTCCCCTAAGGGTGTGTATGTTTGTTTAGTTCATGGGGGACTTCTACATTGTTGATGGTTTTGGACTACATTCGTTGCTTGATCTTGACATGGTGTTGTATTGTTTTGTGTAGAAGGATCTTTAAGATGAATGGTGCGGTGAACTTGGTTAACCACTTTGGCAACAGCTACCCCATCATTAGTGACATTCTTGTTTCTCGACTAGAATTTTACTTTGTCATTAGGAGTTTTTTTGTTTTCCTTGAATATTTTGACTAGTCCTTTTTCCAAAAGGGCTTTCTCAATGAAGACACCTTTCTCAATGACATCCTCAAATGTGGTACAACACTAGATTTGAAGTTGGATTATCAATTCATTGTTGAGGTTTTTTATGAAAATGGGGACCAACTATTTCTCTGGTATGTGACAAGGACATTTTCTAGACACGCTTCACCATCTTTGATAAAATGATGTAAGTGACTCCCCTTCTTTTTGTTTGGTTGTGCACAATTTTGTTAAGGTCATGTCACTCTCAATATTGTAGGAAAAGTGTGCAATAAACTTTCCACCTAATTCATTCCATGTATGTATCCCAGGAGGAAGGTGCATGAACCATTCTAGAGCTTGCCCCAAAAGGATACATGGAAATAATCTCATCAAGTAGGTAGGCTCATAGGCAATTTCCATACATGTAGTGTTAAACTCTCTTACGTGTTCTACTATATCTCCTTTCCCCTTATACTTGTTAAATCTTAGAATTTTGAAATGTGGTGGGAAAGGTGGCATGTATATGCTCCTACCAAATGGATATGGACATAGTTCCTTCATTGAGTATGTCTTCTTTGTTGTAGTCAATTGCATGTTTTCCATTTATTTTTGTATTGCATCCATTTTTTGCATCATAGTTTCCATGGAGGGTTAACCTTGCATGTTTTTTGACCTTGTATGTGAGGATTGGTGTTGGTGTTGAATGTATTGAGATGGTTGTACAATGGGTTTTGGTTTTGAAAGTGGGATGTAAGCGTTACATTTGGATCATTGTTTTGTTGCAAAGGGTTTTGGTTACCTTGTTGGTAGTGGGGTGTGAACATAGTATTAGTATTGGTATTGGTTTCATGTTGTGGTATGAAGTTAGTGCTTGGAGTGACATGTTGTTTTCATGGGCCTTGGTTGGTGTTTTGGAATTGTGGTATGACATGTTGGTGTGATGGACCTTGGTTGGTATGTTGGAATTGGGGTGTAAAGTCGGTGTTTGGAGTGACATGTTGTGATAGAGGTTGGTTGATGTTTATGTTTGACCCAAAAGAAATGTTGGTGTTTGGTGTAGTATTGGTTTTTTGGGTTCATACTCTTGATGTGGCAATATGGACCCTTCTTGTCTTGTATGGATAATTTTGGTTTGTGTTGGTTGATGGCAAGGTGTTTTGAGTGTTAAATGGATTTGTAAAAGTCATTCCCATGGAACTAGAGGATGACCCAAATGGATTGCTAAAAATTGGAGTTGGTCCTTGTGATATTGCATTTGTTCTTTTGGTGCCAAATGTTGGAGTGGAGGGGATGTGTGTAGTTCTCACATTATGCGATGTTACCCCAAGAGGCAAACTAGTGTGCATTTTTTATGAGGATATTTGAATTTGTGAAAATATGTTTTGACCAAGACCTTGAGTTTGTGTTTGTGTTGTTCCCTCTACAATGTTAGAAGTTTTAAAACCAAAGGGAAGCTTAGCACAATTTTGAGCAAGTGTGAGGAAGAACTTATTAGGATCTATACTAACTAGATCCTCTACAACTCAAACTATCACAGGATCTTGGGAAGTTGTTTCAATCTCTTCAGGTGTTAGATGTTGGTTGACCTCTTTTAACTTGAAATTGTCAAATGGGTTTGGTATTTCACCTTGTGTTGTTTGAGGTGTGTTTGATGTTGACCCAAAGTTCATGTTGCTAGTTGGATTGAAATATGGATCATATGAGGAATCCATTTCTCTTTGTTTCCTTTGTGCTCTAGTCAAGACCATATAAGACTTGTGACTTTTGGATGGTGAGACTCTTGGTATGTATGCAACTACGATGGATTCAAACTAAGGATGAAAATGAAGGATGGTAATGACCCTATGCTATGTTTTTTTGGATTTTTGGACTATAAAGATGATAATGCAAGCTATGACCAAGTTTGTGATATGCAAAAGTGACAATGATATTAAGGATATGCTTGGAATGCAAAGTTCTAATGGGACTATGACTATGACTATGCTTGGGATGGATATAAAACCTTGAACCCAAGGAAAGGATGCTAAGAAAACTATGATGGACCAAAGTGACAAAGCTAAATGTCAAGACCTCAAGAAGATAGACCAGATGATGATGATGATGACAGATGACCAAAGGTGAACCTAAATGAGACACATGATTTGTAGGCCCAACCTAGAGATAAAATTGAAAAGAGGTATGATAAGGCCAAGAAACCTAGAAATGAGACTAATGGTCTACCTAATAGTGTGATAAGCTTCCTAATCTCAAGACTCAAAGATGACACTAAAATGATGCTATGATGTAATGGATACAAACTAGGACTATGCAAGGTGACCTAAGATGAATAATGAAATGCTATGGATAGATTGACTAAACCTAACTAGTCTCTAATATAAGTTCATAATTACATTTTGTAAGGAAATTGAAAGTTGAGTATACAGCTATTTCCCCAAAAAAATTGATCTTGAAATTTTTGGTGTTCCAAGCCACAGATGTGGTGTAGAAAGCTGGTCAATTGCGGTGCAAGACTGGTCAATTGCAGTGCACAAAAAAATGTGGGTTTCTAGTTTCCTAGGTTTTCTGACAATTATGGTGTACTATCTATCAATTGTGATGTACTATTTGATAATTGTGGTGTTCTGCCTCTTCGCCCTACTTTTATGTTTTCTATGTCTTTTTCTATTTTTGGCAAGTTTTAATTTGATCATAGAAACATAGCAAACACTTGGCAAACCGATTTGGCTGATTTTGACTCTTTGTCTTCTTGGTAATAAAGTATGTTTGGAAGTTTTCTTCCACAAAAATCGCTTGTCCTTGGTTCAAAAATAATAAATACAAGCACAATATAGGGATAAATATGGTTTATCTACCAATTTGGGTGTATGATAGGGAGGTTGGATGAAACAATCACTGTTTCATGCTCTGGGTCTTGCTTGGAAGACTTTTAGGGTGTTGCACTCCACCACTTGAAACCTATAGGACCTCTTCCTTCCTAGGGTCCCCTGGTTTCTCCTTGCCAACCCAACTATCAACTTAGATCCTCCTACCAAGTCAAGTCTTGGTGCAATCTTGCAACTCTAACCTTAGCCCTTTATCCACCCTAAAGGCTACAATACTCCTAAATCTTGAATTTAGCTTTGCAGGGGTGTGAAGGTTTTTCTAATGACTCCAATCCATCCTATTTTGGTTCTTCAGGGTCCACTTGACTCCATTTCTTATTCGCTTCCACCAAACCCTCATTTAGGCCTAAAAAGGCTACTAGCCCTAGGAGCCCCAATTAGGCCTCCTTCTCTGAGAAAACAAGTTAGTTCTCAAAACTTTCCAAAGAACACCCAAATCTTTTCTTGGGATTCCTGTTTCATATGCCCACCTCTCAAGGATTTTTTGAGTCTTGGGTCTTAGTTGTTCGTACAACACCCTAACTTGAAAATGAGCCAAAACTAAGTCTTTTAAGCCCTTTCCTGGCTACTCTCAAACTGTTAAGTATTCCTCAGATCAGATGGATTGATGGAGCTTCCTCCTCCGTGCTATATCTTGGAAAGACACTTATCTGACTTTTCCAAGTAGTAATTTGTCAAGGCATTGACACCCCTGCAAATCAATTGTTCTGCACTAAGGTCTTCCCTAGCCAGACTCTTCCTGGCTCGCCTAGGGAAAGACTTCCACAGTAGCTCATGTATCTTCAAAGGCCCTAAACTCTACCATATGTACATGCATGGAGTCTAGTCACTATTCCCAAAGGTTCGTACAATTTGTACAGTGGGAAAGTGAACTAACATTCCATTTTCACAAAACTGCCTGTTTCAGACTAGCAACAATGTGAAATCAAAACTATTTACAAATAATGCTTGAAATTGTATAAATAAAATAACTAATGCCACATAGTGCTTTAAGAATGACTACACTACATCCTACACAAATTACAGTGCCATGATTAATTCATTAAAACCTCACTTCAATGCAAAAATCAGAAAATGCACTCTCAAACACAATTGTTTTCCTTGAATTCACAAAACTTCAAAACATAACAAATGCTTCCAACCCCTCTCCAATGCTGAGGCATCCCATAAATAGGGTCTTAAATTCAGTTATCCTCTCCCTTGGGCTCTTCTTGGCCGCTTGTAGCTCCAATTGAGCAACATTTTCAAATATTTGCAAGACTTCCTCAAAATCCAAGACCTCATTTTGAGCTAGAACCTAATGACTCCTATTCTATGGTCAACATGACCTTCATCAAATCAAAACCCAACCAAAAAATTCCATTAAGGCTTACATCCAAATAAAATAAATTTGATAGCTTAGTTGTCCCAGACAAGAATGTCCTAGACAGACCTTCTAAACAACCTATGGTAACCTGTGGGTGCTCCTGCACCAATGTACCTCACCTTTTTAGGGGTGATTTTAAATATTCATCCAAGGAGTGGATGAATAGGATATACGACGATCATGGACCACCTTGATACCCCTCACCTTGAAAGAGTATAAACTCTAGCAAGACACCTTACACCTCAACCATGGAAAGATGCGGTATGTATCTTTAGGGTACAATCTACATCCCTTGCACCACACTAATAGATGGCCAAACAAGTCTTGGTCTCTAAAACAAGAAGTTTCTAATGACTCGGTGAACATTTTTGATACAACATAAAATGTGAGACACTAAAGCCTTTATTCAATAGATTGAGGTCTATACACCCTTAATAGAGTTAACACATGCGGTTTACTTCATCGGATAAGTGCTACTTACTTTCATTTTTGCACCCTTTAATATAGCCCGCTCGAAAAATGTGCTTTGAGGTTGTTCCCTATGAGTTCTCTATTAGGATGTGTCTCCAAGAAGGCCTCTCTAAAAGATTGCTATATATTTCTCTTACACCAAAGATCACACAAAGCACAAGGGAGAGGATACACACACAACAATCTGGGTTTAACACAATGTGCAAAAGAACCAAACACGAAAGACACTTGTCCTTTTTAAGCACCAATTCCAAATGTTCCTACTTTAAAAATTATAAACACACAATGGAACCCCGCAAGAAATTAGATTAGTAGTTTGGATAACAATGTCTTCTCCCAAAAATTACCACAATTTGAAGATTAGATATTAGTAACAGAGAAAACCTCTACCCTAATGAATGTAAAAAGCAAAAAATGAAAATCACAAGTTTATACCCTCTTTTTGTTGTCATGGTCAATTGTTGTGCACAGAGTCTCAAATGTGTCGTACAAGCACGGTGCAAAAATAGATGATTACGAAAAACATAATAGTGACTATAGTGAATGGAATGGTGACTGTGGTGCTTGGATAAACAATTATGGTGTTTTGTCAAATGATTGCAGTGCAAAACCCTAGGCTACAAAAAAACATAGATATGACCAAAAAAATAGAAAAACTAATGATGGATATGATATTAACACGCTGTTAAGATGTCAGAGCAAAAACAAAAAACCTAAAAAATGCCTTAAAATTGTAATAATTGAATGATGTAATCTTTTAAACAATGAAAGTTAAATGTGGCATTTTGGTCAATGATTGTGACTCTATGTTAAACATTTATGGTACGTCATACAATGATTGCAACATTTTAAATGCTAGTTACGTCATTCTACAGATTGATTGCAGCAGACTCTTGAAAATCAAAAATTTAGCAAAATTCTAAAAATTTCGTTAATTCACATCGAGTTCACCAAATGTAGATAAGGTTTAGAATTTGGGGAGTATGCATGAATCAATAATAGTAACCAAAAAACTATCTAATCCAAGCAATAAGGACCCTAAACCAATAATGAAGTACAAATGAACATAGAAATCACAATAATAATGCCATAAACCTCAATCTCTATGTCATAATTGAATCACCTTCATTACTCTTCTCCATTTTTCTTTATTTGTTCTCAGATATGTAGTATGTAATATACTCAATGAGCTTGATGTTGACAATTGACAGCTTGATCTCTTGATAGAAAAACTTTGAAGATTGTGGTTAACCTTCAAATGAAGACAATGACTTGCTTTTATAGAAATCCCAATTCAAATGAAGGGCTAAGATTAGATGATGATGTATGGTGATCAATGGAAAAGGTTGATTGAGACAAGGATAGGGATGAATAGACCAAAACTCAAGAAAGTAGTTGAGATTTAGGGCTTAGCTAGGAAAAGGATAAATTAAATAATAAGAAACATTATTTAATTTAGAGAAGGGTGAGATGAATAATTAAATAATAAAGATATTATTTAATTATAGAATAAGAGGTGGAATGCTAAATATTAAATAATTAAAAATAATTACTTAATAAAGGAAGGGGACAAATGGAAAATAATTATTTAATTATAGAAGAAAATGATCTAAAATAATTAAATAAATAAGATTTATTTAATTATAGATAGAAAAGGATAAGTTAGTGACGTTATTTAAATAAAATTGATATTTATTCAAATTAATCAAAGGAAAAATATGACAAAGTGAATTAATTAAATAATTAGGAATTATTTAATTAATAGAGGAATTATGACATTAGAGAATTATTAAATAACTAAAATTATTTATGTTAAGAAGAAGGTGAATCAGTGATAAATGTTGCTTACAGGCTCAGGACATTTTTTTTAGTGTTGACAACAAGTACGATAGAATGGAATAAGAGAAGCAAGAATGGCACTATAAATGACATTTTTTTTGGCATGCTCGATGGCATGGAGAAAGGAGGAATGTCAAGAAGTGGTGCAAGAGCACTTAAGCCATCATTTGCAAATTTGAACATTTGAAGGTCATTAGGTTGAGTTTAGGGTGTTTTGGAGTAATTTGAGTCTTTTTTTGCATTCAATAAGGTCTATTGAGACCATTTTCCATGTAATTGGGTCATTTGAGAGTCATTTAGGTGATGGTTTCAAAAGTTACAAAAAATGTAAAGTTTTCAAGACAAGAAATTGCAAAAATGCAACTTTTCTAGAATGTGAAGGATCATAGTAGTTTAAAGGTCAGTTATGGATGTTGGGTGGTTAAAATTTGAATAGAATAAGTATATAAAGCCTCTAAAAGGCTTGAGAAAGGATTGATGAAGATTGTATTGAAGTTTCCATATCAATAACAACATTATTTTCTACATTTTCACTATTATTTTGCACTTTCCAGAAGTTGTACGGACCTGTACAGACTATAATTACTCTGAATCCTATTGTGTTATGTAGGTACATGAATTAGCTTTCATTTGCTTCAATTTTGAGAGTCTAACATTGAATTAAGGACTATTTATTGAGTTTGTGGGTTAACTTGGTGTCTTGAGGGCACTTCCTTTGTAAAAGAGGGCTATTTAGTGGCTTAAAAATAGGGGCAGTCAACTAGTTCTCCATATTGTTCCAAAGAAAGCCTCATAAAACATTTTGGAATGTTGTGTTAGTCCCTGAAGTGAGTCTCAGATGGTGTTTGGTTAGGTTTTGTATGGCCTTCTCTAAAATATATTGAGAAAAGGCATATTTTGAGGCTACAAGCCACTAGTTGTGTGTTTGAGATAGGTTGAGTGGATAGGATTGAAGGGGTTGGCTTCTTGTTTAAACCTAATCATTTTGAGTTGGTTGAGTCATCACCACCTTGCTTGTCATTATGTGGTATCAGAGCAACAGGGATTAGATCTTTTTTATCGAAGAGTTGTAAATTTAAAGAAAGGTAATTGGAATTTGAAGAGGAAAAACTTGTAAAGATGCCTCCTAAGAATGTTGGTGTTGCTAGAGAGTTGTAGGAGTTAAAAGAGAAACATGCCAAGCTTTTGGAGTCTCACAATGTTGTGTTGGAAAGGCTTGTTTCCTTGGAAACAAATAAGAGAAGAGGTGAAGCTGAGAGTGAATCAGATGAAGAAGAAGATGAAGAGTATGAAGATGTAGATGAAGAATTAGACCCTGAAGATCAAAGGATGGAAAAATTGCTTAAGGCGATCAAAGGCGATTCACATAAGGTAAAGGTTGATTTGCCTATGTATGGTGGAAATTTTAATGACGAAGAGTTATTTGATTGGATTGTAGCCATGGACAACCACTTTGAAAGTGAAGATATTTTTGATGAGCAGAAGGTGAAGGTAGCAAAGACAAAACTCAAAGGTCATGCACTTCTATGGTGGGACTACGAGAAAGTTGAAAGGAGAAAGCAAGGTAAGTCAAGGATAGTTTCTTGGGACAAGATGGTAGAAAGACTTAAAGTTAAATTTCTTCCTAAAGACTATGAAGTTCAATTGTATAAGAGATTACAAGGTTTGAAGCAAAAGGATTTAGATGTTAAGACCTATACTGATGAATTCTACAAACTAAGTATAAGGTCGGGAAGAAATGAAGATGAAGTTGAAAAAGTGGCTAGGTATCTAGGTGACCTTAGAATCAATAAAGATGAATTGGTTGTTGCTAACCCAAAGACTATTGAAGAGTGTTTCCAATTGGCTATTAGGGTGGAAGAAAAGATGAAAAGAAGGCAAGAGAAGTCTATTAGAGGCAGGAGTTGTAATGCAAGGGGGGAGAGGATCATTCCCTACATCAAAGTAGCCCTATGAGGAACAAGAAGAAGCAAATAAAGGTAAAGAGCAAGGTGCTAATGCAAGATGAGGTTTTAGAGGCTCTAGAGGTAGATTTAGTGGTGGAAGAAGTTTAAATATCTTTTCAGGAAGATGCTATAATTGCATTGAATTTGGGAATCCATCATACAAGTTCCCTAAAAATTTTGGTGCTTCATCAAGTGGAGGTGAAATGAGGACTGAAAGGAGGGCTCAAATAATGCAAGAAGAGGAGTGTGAAAGTACCAATTCTTCAAGCCATCTTGCTACTCTTGAAACAGATGAATCATTGATGATGAGGAAGACCATACTCAAGGTAGAAAAAGAGAGGGAACCATTGAAAGAAAAACTCTCTTCAAGACCACATGTAAGTGCAAGAACAAGGTATGCAAAGTTGTCATAGATTTAGGCTATATAGACAATATGGTATCAAGTGAAATGGTTAGTAAACTGAATTTGCAAAAGATTCCACATGAATTTCCATATAAGGTGTCTTGGTTGAATGATGAGAAATCACTTTTGGTTAATGAAAAATTTGTTGTTGAGTTTCAAATTGGTGGTTATAAAGACAAGGTAGTTTGTGACATTTTTCCCATGGATTGTTTCCACTTACTTCTTGGAAGGCCCTGGCAGTTTGATAGGCATGCATTATATGATGGGAGAGAAAATACATAAACCATAGAGAAGGATGGGCATACATTTACTTTGACTCCATTGGTGGAAGAAGACAAAGGAAAGGGTAAAGAGGCTAAGGTGGTTATTTTTGGGAAGAAGAAACTGGCAAAGGTGGAGAAAGAAGACAAGAGGATGGGTACTACAGTCATTTCAAGGCTTGAGAATGCTCATACAATAGGTGTGAAGATTGAATCAAAATTTAGAGATGAGTTGATAGTGAATTGGTATGCTACTATCTTAATAGGAACAATGGTGTGTCTATTGGTTGAGAATAAGTTTATTGGGCATGTAGGATCTGTAGGTACAATGGGTTATAGATAGGATAGTATGATGGTATTTGATGTCGATAAGACAGAGGGTCTAATGATAGTAATGAAAGGACAAAATGGACAAGGAACTAAGGGCAGATATGAGCATGAAGATGAGATAAATGGAAATTCAGTTCAAGGAGCATCTGGTAAGTATGTGTTTGTAGGCATGAAGGCAATAACATTATCAAGTTTTGATCAAGGGACTGGTAGAAGACAGACATCAGGTCTGATTGAAAGATGGAGACATACCCAAGTGTAAACAAGATCAAGGATGTAGGGCATGATGCAAGATTTCAGTGTTTGAAACAATGGAGGATATTTGCAAACCAAAGAGCATGTGAAAAGCAAGGAGGAATTGAGACAAGGAAATACTCATGTGACATGAGTCATTTTTCAGGGGGGTTGTATGGTGCAGGAGCACCTAAGCCATCATTTGCAAATTTGAACATTTGAAGGTCATTAGGTTGAGTTTAGGGTGTTTTGGAGAGCAATTCGAGTCTTTTTTTGCATTCAATAAGGTCTATTGATACCATTTTCCATGTAATTGGGTCATTTGAGAGTCATTTAGGTGAAGGTGTCAAAAGTTGCAAAAAATGTAAAGTTGTCAAGAGAAGAAATTGCAAAAATGCAACTTTTCTAGAATGTGAAGGGTCATAGTAGTTTAAAGCTCAGTTGTGGAAATTGGGTGATTAAAATTTGAATGGAATAAGTATATAAAGCCTCTAAAATGGTGGAGCAAGGATTAATGAAGATTGTATTGAAGTTTCCATATCAATAACATTATTTTATGCATTTTCACTATTATTTTGCACTTTCTAGAAGTTGTACAGACCTGTACAGACTATAATTGCTCTGAATCTTATTGTGTTATGTAGGGAAATGAATTATCTTTCATTTTCTTCAAGTTTGAGAATCTAACATTGAATATTGAACAAGATTTCATCAATTTTTAGAGTTTTCCTATAGGAAACAAGTGAAGGTTTTGATTGGTGTTAAAATCATGTTCTAAGTCATTCCACTACTATTGATGAGGGAACAACCCGAGACACACAAAATAACCCACAAACAAGAAAATAATTTTATTATTCAGAAAATGGAGCTTCTTACATGCACAGGATCTCAATCCCCAAGTTCTACAACACATGCAAGTTATAGAAAGCTACAGAATAGCCCTTTTGTAATATGCGAGCTTGTCCAAAAGTTACCCAAAATTAGAAACACGCCATAAATAGAGCTCCTCTTTAGTTTGGAGCCAAAACAACATTCAAATTTTGAGTTTAGGTAGTTTGGCGCAAAAATTACAACTTGAAGTTCAAATTTCAAAAGAACATTTGCAATTGTATCTTCTAGAAAGTGCACCAACTTCAGGGCCATAACTTTTGATCGAGGGACTCTGAATTTGTGAGCCGTTTGGGCTGTTGGAAGGTCTCCGAGAAGTCAACAGCAGAGTGGATACTAATTTTAGAAGTTTCAAGGCCGATCTGGGGAACTCCTAAAGTGCCTCAAATCTAACGGAAGATTTTAGGTGCAAAATCACGGAAACTAAAAGCTACTTGATATCTTTCCACCCGGGAATAGAAAATAAAACCTTAAATTGGGAATTTCATTGAGTGAAAGGGTATCAAAAATGTAAAACATCTAAAAACTAAGAAACTTGAAATTTAACTATTTTTGGGTGATGCAAGATTGCCCTTACACCACTAGATGCTCCTGCATCAGACACCTAGGGTAATTTGAGAAGTGACCCCGTCACATCATAGATGGTGGAGGAAAACCCAAATAGTTGACCTCTACCTTAGGAAACTAGGATGAATCTCCAACAGGCATTCCTTTCCATTTCACCAGATATTCTTCATACTACCTGTTCCTGGTACTCCTCACATGACTATCCAGGATTTCTTCAATCTCCTCCTTTTTTGAAGTAGGTGCTGGAATCCCACACTGTTCCATCATTGGTACTTCCTCTACACCACCTTCATGATACCCTGTCAAATCTAAAATGTTGAACACAGGGGAAATGTTGAATCCATCTGGTAACTCTACCTCATATGCATTCCCTGAATCATGCCTCTTCAAAATTTTACAGGGACTGAACTTCTTCACCTTCAATTTGTTATATGTTCCCACTGGAAACCTTTCTTTCCTCAAGTGGACCATCACTTCATCACCAATCTAAAACTTCTTATACCTCCTCTTTTGATCTGCCTTAGCCTTATATTGCATATTCATCTTGTTAATATGTTCTCTTACCTTTTCATGTATATCCTTGATGTGTTATGTAAAATCTTCGGCTTCAGCACTTATTTTCTTCTCTTGGTCCATCTTCCTCAATTATGGAGTTTTTCTAGGGCTACCTCCATACACAATCTAGAATGGTGATCTACCAATGCTTCTGTTGACAGAATTGTTGTAAGAAAATTCTACCTGGGGTAAGATCAAGTCCCATCCCTTGGGTTTATCTCCTACCAAACATCTCAGTAGGTTACCCAGACTCCTATTAACAACCTTTGTCTGTCCATTTGTTTGTGGATGGTGTGCAGAACTAAACTTCAACTCTATTTTTAGCTTCTTCCACAAGGTCCTCCAAAAGTACCCCACAAATTTGGTGTCACAATCTGAAACAATACTCTTTGGCAGACCAGTAGCCTCACCACCTCTTTGAAGAACAAATTGACAATGTGAGTACATCATGGGTCTTCTGACATGGAATGAAATGTGCCATCTTCAAAAACCTATCAACCACCACAAAGACTGAATCATTCCCTTGTTGTGTCCTTGGAAAACCAAGAACAAAGTCCATACTTATATCCTCCCACGGCCTCTTTGGTATAGGTAAGGGCTGATATAAGTCTATATTCTGACTCACTCCTTTGGCCATATGACATACCCTACAGCTTTGTACAAACTTCTTCACATCATGTGACAACTGAGGCCAATAATAATGTTCACTAATAATGGCAATGGTCTTATCTCGACCAAAATATCCTGCCATTCCTCCACTATGCTTCTCCTTTATCAGGTTCTCTCTCATGGAACTCCTTGGGATACACAATTAACTTCCCTTAAATAACATGCCATCCTGGATTATGAAATCCAGCCACCTTGTCCTGTCCACTGTAACAAGTTCCTTTTCCAAGCCTCTGCAAAATCAGGATCTTCTGCATACAGTGTCTTAATTTCATTGAACCCAACCACTTCAATATGCATCTTTGTCATCAATGTATGCCTCCTACTTAAGGAATTTTCAACCCTATTTGACTTCCCACTTCTATGTTTCAAAACAAAGGTATAACTCTACAAAAACTCTACCCATTTCATATGCCTCTAATTTAATTGTCTTGACTATTTAGGTACTGCAAGGCCTGATGATCAATATATAGAACAAATTCCTTCGGCAACAAATAATGTCTTCATTTATTTAATGCTTGAACTATTGCATAAAATTCTTGATTATATACAGAATACTTTCTCTTGGCATCATTTAACTTTTCACTGAAATAGGCAATGGGCTTACCTTCTTGGCTCAACACTGCTCCAATGGCACAACCATTGGCACAACCACTAGCATCACA
>VDFB02105785.1:251180459-251210505 GCA_007258455.2 Sequoia sempervirens | reverse complement strand
GAAATGTAGAGCAAAACATTGAACACCACTTTGTTACATTGAACACCCTTCACCACATGGTTTCCTCTTTTAGTCAAATTTTCTCAAAAACACTTGGAAACCAAGCGCTAAAAACTCAAACTCATCACTTGGATCACTTCTACAACATCTCAACCACACAAGGGGTTGAACATCACCAACACATGCTCATCAAAGCAACACTAGAGGTTGACATAAGTGATACTTCTAACGAAAACATAATGCAACTAATCAAAACATCATAACAAACTTCCAACAAACTATCCATAGACCTATTGATATTAATGCAACAACAAAGAAATTTTGACATCAATGACAAAACAAAAGCTATTCATACTTCTTCCAACATGAAACTCCTATAAAATTTTTATTTTCCAACCTCCTTTGTAAAGACCTTAACCTGCAAGATCAAACTCACAAAAATTCACAAGGACAAGCGTTATATGTAAAGATTCAAGTCAAGTTCACCAAAATGTATAACATGCAAATTATATAAATGAAATATACATTGAATCTATCCTATTCAAACTAAATACATGCAAACCTCAAAATGATCAAGTGTAGTATGTTGTTATATTGATAGATTGGATGTGGTTGCTCATGATTCCAATAACATAATGATATGATCAAGATGATTCAATAGAGATTTGGGTAGCATAATAGTAGCATAAGAGTGAATTCATGCAAATCAAGGGCTAAGATGCATTGGTTAATGGATGGATATGATTGAATGAGGATTAGGGTTGAGATAAAAATTATAGCCATTTGACAAGTGTTACA
The DNA here is from genome assembly GCA_007258455.2 of Sequoia sempervirens. NCBI lineage: Eukaryota > Viridiplantae > Streptophyta > Pinopsida > Cupressales > Cupressaceae > Sequoia > Sequoia sempervirens. The sequence goes on along the minus strand of VDFB02105785.1, from coordinate 251,209,707 downwards.
TGAGGGATAAGGAATAGGTTTAGGGAAACATCCTTATGTGGATGACTAGGATTAAGAGGTGTGTGTTAGAATTGTGAAAAACACGAGCCACAAGATCAAAGAATGAACAAAGACACCTTCCACACAAGATATTTGCAAACAATATGTGAAATATTCTTCAACAAGAAAAAACTACAAAATGAACCTCAAGAATCTTCAAGGAAAAAAAAATTCTTCAAAGGTTGAGAGTTTGAGAGTAAATCTATAGAGTAATAATACAATGAGGGTTGAGTGCTATATAGGAGCAACCCTAAAAGGTAAAGGGATTAGAACAAGCTAAGTGTCAACATCACATACGATGAGACAAAATGATCTAATAATAGCTCACTTGAGTTAACATAGAAAAGCACTTAGTTAACTTAATAAATCAATCCTAAGTTTAGCTTAAGTACATGAGGATAAATTAGACTAATAATTAATTAAAGATTAATTAATCATTAGCTAATGCATGATTAATCTAACACCCCCCTTAAAATGAACTTAGGGAGTAGCTTAAAACCCTAAAAAGAGAATGCATGATGGGTCCTGACAAACAAGGTTTGGTGAGGTACCCATGTACAAACAAAAGATCTCTCAAAACTAGAGAAAAGGAGAAAACCATAGTGGGAGAAAACTCCTCTGCAAAAGAGAGAAAGGAAAATGAAGGACTGAAAAAGCCTCCAAATCAAGGTGTGAAGGACTAAGAAGCCTCCAACTAAAACAATGTACCAAAAAAGAGGAACATGTAGAACATCATAGAAGCATGAAGAAGTTGTAGACTACTGTCAAAAGATGACTGACATAGTGTTGAAATGAAGAACCTTCGAAAATAGGAATGCAAGAGTGTCCATATGGTAAATGATCCATCTTAATGAGATTCATGTAACCAACCAAGTTGATGTACACTACATCTAAATGTGCATATGAACAAGAACTAGATACGTAGATCACTCCAACACTAAACCAAGGAAGCATTAGCACCAACAGTAGAAACCCCCCCATAATGCTGAAAAAGGGAGAGCCATGATAGGAAATTTGAGACTATGTGAGTCCAAGAAGTGCATGTAGGAGTTCAACAACCTACAAATAAAAGGGTGTGAAAACTAAGGAACACACGCATGAGGCAAAAATCACTTGGATTCACTGTTGTCATGGAAGGAACACTCACTTGATAAAGGTGTGATGGAAAACCAAAGGAAAACATCAACCCCTCATGGCACTTTATATCATAGTGTGAGTACAAAAGACACAATTGGATGTGCAAAATCCCCAAAAAATATACACCAAAATGACACTTTATCCCAGTGCATCTACAAAAGAGAATGCCTATAGTGGGATCCCATAATGTCCAAGAAAGGACTACATACTAAAAATATAATTCTTTGATAGAAAAAGAGGAAAGTGATAGCATCATGTTGAAGTACACGAAAAAACATGCACTTTCAAAAAAATGACACTTAAAAAGGAGTCCAGATGCAAAATATATGGCTCGTCGAAGTCTCCAAAATGAGAACTGAACAACAACACTAAGAAAACTAAATTCTAGAAAATAAAAATAAAAATTGGAAAATACTTGTACCACTGTGAAGAGCATGAAATTCTACCCCGTTTCAAAAAAAATTGTACTGGAAAAGACCACTGTATGACCGAGATATGGCCTCTAGAATATTAGGTGCAAAATTGAAAAGCCCAATTGAGAGGGGCCAAGTAGGGCAAAAAAGGATCTCTTCCAAATTTAGCAAAAATACCTCCAATTTTGGAGGTCCACTAGATTTAATAGTCTGAGAAAAAATCTCCTCCATGTATGGTGCATGTTTATTTTGCAAAAAAATAATATTGCAATTTTTTTGCCTTTTTATTTATTTTTTAAAGTAAAAAAATTGACTAAAAAAACTTTATATATTTAAAAACAAAAACAGATAAAAAACTCAATTTTTATAAAGATTTTTTAAAAAAGCTCATCATTTTGTTTTAGAAAAAAATAATAAAAAATTGTTTTTAAAAAAATTAAATTAAAAAATTTGTGGGCGGGCTCAAGGTGGGGCCATTGCCTGTAATAGGCGGTGGTACCACCCCCACATTCAAGGTGGGGCCTGAGGGGCCGCTGACCTGCCACTATGTAGCAAGTGGCGGTACCCCTTTGGGTACTGCACCCACTATGGGGTTAAACATTTTTTTAAAAATAAAATTTAAATTAAAAAAAATAAAAAAAAAAACTTTTTTGACCTTTTTTTTTGAAAAACATTAGAAAAAGTATTTATTTATGTTTTCAAAAATTTTACCTCGATCCGCGTGCGAGGAGGTCGTACGACCTCCATGACAAATTTTTTTACCTCAGAAGTTCTTGAAACCAAAATAGGTTGAATTATATGTCAAAATTCATGGAATCAGCTTCTTGAATGCAACCGTCAGGTTCTTTTCACACCAAGATGCTCTGAAGACATAGCTACCCTATGGATCTGAAAAAAAAATTGCTTCAAACCCTCACAGATTTGACCTCAGGAGTCCAAATCAGGCCAAACAAAAAACCAAATCTGATTTTCTCGAGAACTCTAAATCCAATGGTGAGGTCCTGTTTGCATAAAAATCACCTAAAGATCACCCACCTCCAAAATTTTTGAAAAAAACAAAGGGGGTTCAGATCTGAAGCTTGTAACTCTTGTTGAAGAAAAAAACCTCATAAATCGAAAAGTTCATTGAATCCACACTCTAGGACCATGTTAGAATTGTGAAAAATGTGATCCACACGATTAAAAAACGAAAAAAGACACATTCCATGCAAGAGATCTACAAACAATATGTGCAATATTCCTCAACAAGAAAAAATTACAAAATGAACCTCAAGAATCTTTAAGGAAAACAAAAGTACTCAAAGGTTGAGATTTTGAGAGTAAATATCTAGAGTAATAATACAATGGGGGTTGAGTGCTATATAGGAGCAACCCTAAAAGATAACCAAATTAGATTAGGACAAGTGTCAACATCACATGTGGTGAGATAGAATGATCTAATAATTTAGCTCACTTTAGTTAACATAGAAAAGCACTTAGTTAACTTAATAAAGCAATTCTAAGTTTAGTTTAAGTGCATACGAATAAATTAGACTAATAATTAATTAAAGATTAATTAATCATTAGCTAATGCATGATTACTCTAACAGTGTGATATTAAATGAAGGGATGGGATGGAAAGTTAATTTGACTTTTGGTTAGGTGTTTAGGTTCAATGAATTTAGACAAGGAGTTAGTTAGACATGTAAAGGGGATATTTGTCACATGAAGAAAAATTTAGATTGTGATCCATGTGAATGAATCTAATGGATCAGATTAAATGGACAAGGATTGATAGATAAAGTGGAATTAAATATTGGAGGAAAAGGTAATGAGAATTAATTAGCCTAAATTAATTAATTAATTAAGAATTTATTCAAATTAATTAATTAATTTAGTTAGAGGATTTGGGGATAAAGGTAATGAACAAATTAATTAAATAAATAATGAATATTTATTTAATTAAGTATTAGAATAGGATAAATTGGGATAAAGGAAAAGGTTAAATTAATTAAATAAAGAATGAATATTTATTTAATTAAGTATTAGGCTAGGTAAATTCAAGTGTGGTTAGGTTAAGGTCATATTTTAGGTGTCTACAGTTATATTATAGGTTATTGGGATTTGATTAGACCTTTTAGAATTAAGGCTAAATTAAGTGCATAACTAGCTATTTAAATTTTTTATTTATTTCCTTAAAACCTAACATATTTTGATATTTTATCTAGTATATTAGGGTAAGATTAAAATTCATATATGGAAATATTTATATACTATTTTAGTAGATTTAATTTTTTGTGTAATATTTTCTAGCTTGATATTTTACCAACACAAGCACCTTGTTAAACAAATCACATATAATATATAGTTGCTCCAACATCACCAAGACATGGTGTAAAGGTGCCTTGGACTTGATTGATCATTTGGATCGATTAGGTTTTTAAGATAAGTAAATTGTGTTCTCCATTCTACTTGATTGGTTGTGTTAAAAGATCCATAAAAAAACTCATAATTAGAATCACTCTTTTAATATGTCTAGGATTGCCACAATTCAAATATTTTCTCTTTGTCTTACTAAGAGATTTGGATCTCCCACAAGATTGAAATCTAGACTTATCTTGCTTCTTGTCCTTCTTTCTACCTTTATCTTTTTATCTTCCATTTATAAGTATGGGATCCTTAACATATTTATGTCTTTCTTTACATCTCTTCAAAAAATAATAATGACACCACCTCATCCATTTTCAACTTGGTGGTAGTGCTCCCGATAGCCATAACAAGGCGGTCCAATGAATCTAGAAAAGAAAAATAAACATAGAAAAGTGATACAATGATCCCCCTCCTCCATATTCATTCCAATTGAGTGTAATTGGATCAAATCATATTAAAATAATTTAGATATTTGGCCATAAAACCACCATCCTCCATCTCGAGGCTATACACATTCTTTATTAGGAAATGTTTTTTATGAAGGATTTATCCTAATAATCCCACCCTTGTTCTTCCAAAGGTTTTCTTTTAGAGTCCCTTCAAAAACTTTCAATAATACTTAATCAACCAAACCAATTCTAATGAGACCCTTATCTTTTCAGTCTAATATGTCTCGATCATCTTGTTTCATTACATTAGGTTTGGATCTTGATAGTGCAACCCATAGATATCTATCCATGAACATATCCTTCATATTGAGCTTTTAAAGCTCAAACTTTGTGCTTGAGAACTTATCCATCTCTATCTCTAATTTTCTTACCATTTTTCTTGTAATAAGATACTTTTCTATGCAAGTTCCCACTCAGTCAAAGATTAGTTAAAAATCCCTTGTCTATAAAACCCAGAATCTTAAGTGATTAGGCTATGATACAAAATGAAAGGAAGAAAATGTACAAAATATGCTTCTCGCACTAATCTATTAGAGGAGATATTTGCAAAAATTATACTAATCATATAGTTACAAGGAAATCAACACAAAAATAATATACCGTAACACAATGTACATGAGGAAAAACCTTTCAAGAGAAAACCATCACACTCCAAAGTAACTCAATATATATTAGTACATAAAGGTTACAATACACTTGTAGACTCTAAGAATTTATAAAGGTATCACCAACTAGAGATCAATAACAATTCTAACAACATAATAGTACACATATAATTGACTATCAAAACCTCCATCTCAAGCACACAATAAATAGGAGAAGATATACATAAAACCATGAAATGGTAATTTGAAAACCATGAGATAAAGTAACCCAAAACGCAGTTCCAAAATCCCTAGTAAAAAATCCAACACCCAAATCCCAAGATGAGTCCATATGCTAAAATAGCATATTCCTTGCACCTTCCATAAGTTTGTCCTAATCTACTCACCAACTTGGATGCTCCATTTTGGTTCCATTATCTCAATTCAAATATGTCTTATGACATGTCATAAAATGCATCATAAGGTGGGAAACAAGTGTAACTCCCTCTTACAACTCTTTCATGTGCCATAAAGGACATAATAGACATAAATGATGAAAAGATAAAAGGTGTAGAATATACAATTCTTACAATATTTTTATGTAAAAGGAAAAACATAGCTGCTAAACATGAAGAAATTGAATGGCAGAGAGTAAAATATAGAATAGGTAATTTGATGACCCTTAATATCTAGGTGGATAGGTAGGAATGTTACATTTAAAATTGAAAATTTAATTTTGAGTTAGGAAATCTAAGTGTAAGCTAAAGGAAAAGTTTGTGGCAAAACAACTAAGTGAATATTGAATGAAAAGTGATTGGGAAGAGTGGAACCCATGTGAAAAAACATGTTGGAAAAATGAAAACAAGATTGAAGTCAAAACCAATAGTATTGTGAGATGAATTTATAGTTATTGATAGGTAGGCTAATGATATGGGAAATGACACCTATGAGTAGAGAACGGTAATAGAAGATTGTTATGTGAAGGATATACAAATGAAAATGTAGAAATTCTTGAGTGTTAAATATTGTAGGAAAAAATGAATAGGTCAATTGGTTTGGAAAAGAAAATTGAAATAAATGTTGAATAACAAAATTTAGTGGATCTTAAGAAAGTGAATAAGTATAGTAAAGGAGTTCTAGAAGAGTGATGGACAAGTAGAGAAGAATATCAACGAGTGGTATATGATTGTAGATATGTTAAATAATGAATTTATGATTATAGATTATTAGTTAAATTGGTAAATAAATTATAACGTGCAAAGCATGAAGACTTAGTTTTTAAGTGGTATGTGGAATGATATTATTAGTTGGATATTACAATTAGTTATGGTGATGAAAAGAAAAAAGTAGAGTGTATGAATGGATGGTGTAGTCATATTTAGGGATAATTGAATGTGATGGAGATTCAAATAGTAGGAGTATATTAGTTTGTCTTTAAGGAAAAAGAAAAGCTGGACCACAAAGCATAAGGGAAACATAATGAATGAAGAGGAAAAAGTGATCAATTTCAAAGAATATATACCAAAATCTAGGGAAGTAATGACACATGACAAGGTTGAGATAACCTAGAAGTAAAGACATAATAATTTATACCAAAGTGAAAAATATGAGGATAGAAGACCTAGAAAATGTTGGAATACTTATGGAAAGAGTGAAACAAGAAGATAAAATATAATTGTTGATTATTAGAATGATAATATTAGAAGGATGAAAGGCAATATGGAAGGGTTGTAGTAGAAGAAATAATATCTAATTGAGTTTTTAGTGAAATGATGCTATGAAAGTGTGTGGTACAACAATGGGGTACACATAAGATTCTTAGAGAAGTTATAGTAGGGGTAAAAAACATTAGAATGTGAATATAGTGATGTCACAAAGGATACACAAAAAGAAAAATAGAGAAATGTTGATTGTAGAAAAAATAAATAATATTGAGACAATTTGGAAGTTAGTATTGTCAAGTCAAAGATGAATGATTATTCTTTAGAAGATGGTGAAGGTAATTACAAATGTATGTGTGAAATGGATTGAATATAAGTAATATTTAAGATTGGTGATATTGAGTCAAAGATTGAAGAAAAAGATAAGGATGATAAGTTGAACTTGTTTAAATCAATTCAATAGAAATTTGAAGGTAAAAGAGACCAATATAGAGTAAATATAGTGTGTTTAAAGGGATCTATAGAAGATATACACAATATGATGGTAAAGACTAAAGAGAAGGATTGTAGAATAGACAGAGACGATTGTATACAAAATTTGTTGATGAAATTAGAATTGGTTAGTTACAAAAAACTGTGTATAGATTAGTTGAGAATAATATACCATAAAAAGATACTCTTTGTCAGGTATTTCTTTCACATTCCATGCATGTGCTAAAAGTATGTTAATGATGAATTTGTAAATATTTTTGAAGAAAAAATGTGTATTCTTTTGCATCAATGTTTCAAATCATACTTTGCGATCTTTTGTGTAGTTTTTTTTGCATGTACGTTTCAGATCACACTCTGTGATCCTAATGATGGATCTTAGAATGTTATTTGAAACATTGATGTAAAAAAAGAAACTACATAGTTTTTGTCTAGAAGCATTTACAAGTTCATTACATGGACTATAGAAATATCATATCTTTAATGTAGATAATTCTTTGTGAATTAGGGTTGGTCCTTAAATACACCACACTAGCACTCAATTTGAAATATTCACACTTTTGCTGGCTCATAATGACTAGTAAAAATGGACAAAATGGGGCCCAATTCAAAATTTCACAATTTAGATTCTCAAGTGCAAAAATGAGTTAGATCAATTCCTCTCTTGTGAATTTGAACTAGTGCAACAAATAAGAAATTAAAGACTAAGATCAACTTTTAAGAATGTGTGGTGATGCGATAATAATTAGATAAAGTTATTTGCCAATTTTCACATAAAATACCCTATCTTAATACCAATCCATCCACAAAAGACAACCCAATTAACATGAACCTAAAACATTACAAGAAACACTTATAAACAATTTTCATCATTACTCTTATACAATATGGTACACAATTTTTTTTTCTAACTTCCTTTTTATAAAAGATATGTTTGAATATTGTCTTCCACAAAATATAGTATTTCAAACACGCATTGATTCCATAGTTGGGTATGGACGAAAATTGAGATTCCAAACTCAACTTCTTATCTGCAAGAAAAGTAAAAGGAATCTCCAACTATTCAAAGTTGCCCTTTTTTTCTTCATTGACAATTTCTTCAAGAATAAAGAAAACTTATATAAATCTTGGTATTCTGTTTTTATATATCAAAAATCATTCCTAATATTAATAATTTTTGACAAAAAATTTAAACTTTTTATTTCATATAAAATTTAAATAAAATATATACAAATCTCGCCAGAAATCAACAGGCCAAAATATGTTTGGCCTGAAAATTAGGTCAGAAGATCAAATCTCTGTGAAAAAAACATTCATTTGTGTCACTGAAGACAACAGAAGTTTTACATTTTGAGAAAGAAATTGGCGGAATTGGCCAAATCCAAAGAAACGAAAATCCCTGGAAGAGCAGGCACATCCTTTGAAGCAAGCGCCGCCCTGCGCTTGCTCGGCGCCGGCGGACATTGTGAAGGCTGCGCAATCCTGTATTCTTCTCCCTTTGGGGTTGAAAATCCCGAATCCTCTTCTTCGCCTCTCTGTAATGGCAATGGCAATGGCCGGCCTTCCTCCTCTGTGCAAATCACGATCGAGCGCGCCATACGAATTATAATAAGAAAGCTCTTCCGATTCTTCTTCTCGCAGAAAGAAAATTTACAGCTTATGGTTTCATGGCGTCGGGTCAAATATATTGAATGAGAAACGGGAGGGAAGCTTCGCGGTTGTTGAGCGAAACTGCTTGACTTGCTCAAGTCTTGGTCTCGTTTGCTCCGCTGGAGTCAAACTCGACGGCTGTTTCCACGCTGGTTTAGCACCGTCGGACGCGCAGGCTCGTTTTGTTAGGGCACTAACTTTGAATTGTACCAAATTTATTGGGGATTCAGAGTATGGTCAGTGAAGCTTAAATTTGACGGTCGACCTTGCCTGTCAACAAATTTTGTAATGACGGTTACCTATTCAAAGGTGCCCTTAAAACATTATGATATACCTTAGTGTAAGTAAAATTATATATAAATCAAATATATATATCAGTATAATTCTATATAAATTTTGACAGTCTATCCAAAATCTCTCCTTTCATCTGATACAATCTTCTTAAAATTTTGATTGTATTTTACGGCAAAAATCTCTAAATACGGTCATATGGCCATCAAATTTAAGCCCTCATGGCCAGGCACTGTGAGGTGTAGATTTATTCCAAATTTGTTGGTGTGAATGCAGACTGTCCCTCGGGTTATTGAGGTGTCGGTACATATAGGTTTGTCCGCCCATTGTTGCGCAACCCTATCTAGTACGAGAAAAAGATAACATTTATAGCATAGGATAAAAGGAAATAAAAGTGTAAATTAATATAAACTAAAATTGTTTCAGTTTAGTCGACTCAATGTGCACTTACCTAGAACTGGAATTTGATGGTCTATTTGATCCTTTTTTTTTTTCATTTTGGACTGTATATTACAACCTAAAAATTTATTAGACCATATCATTTAACTTGCTATATTTTTATATAACCGTAAAATTTGACACTTAAAATTATTATTATATATAATAAAATATTTTTTATAATAAAAATATAAATTAGTTTAGATTTGGAATAATTCTTTCTAATTTCATTTTATATTAATATATATAATTTATTATAAATATATTTATTAATTCAAAATATGTTGAAAATAGAATATTTTCAAGATTAAATATAGTTTTTTCTAATTTTTTAAAGATTTTGACATTTTTACTAATAGTTATCATTGCTTTTTATTAATATATATGATTTATAATATTTATTATAAAAATTATATTAATTCAAAATCTTTTCAAAATAGAATATAATTGATTTTTAACTTTCTGAATATTTTAACAAGATTTATTTTCTACATAATTTAGAAACTTTAACATTAAATTTAAGATTTTTAGATTTATTTCTAATTATCAATATTTTCTAATTTTTCATTTTTTTAAAAATATATATAGGATATCCTTAGGAATAATCACATAACACAAATTTTCATTGTTGAAAGCATTTATTTTATAGATTGTAACTTGTTTTTTCAACAACATTTTATTTGCAGTGATTCCCAACTTTTATTTTTTTCAAGATAATATAGCATCAAACTTATTGGTGAGTAATGAGCATGTTGAAATTTTATTTTCCGTTTACAAATAATTATTCTTAGCTTTCATTTTTTTCAACATAATACAACATTTAAGGATTAAGCATTTTTTTTTTTATAGGCGATTCACTAGCTTTGATTCTTTAAAGCATTTTTTTTTACAGGTAATAAGGATTAAACTATTTTTAATTTTATATAATTATTTTGGATAGGTTTGAAATTGATATTTAATATGATTTTAGATAGAATAATTTGGGGATTGAACTATTTTTAATTTTATATAATTATTTTTGCCAGATTTGAAATTGCTATTTAAATGTATTTTTAGATAGACCAATTCATAAATTAAATTAATTTTAATTTTATATAACTATTTCTTGGTAGGTTTGAAATTAATATTTAAATGTGTTTTTATGATATTTGCACATATGAAATCAATAAATTAATTTATAGTCAACTTATTCTAGTTAAATATTAAATTAAATGTTCATTGCAATTTTACAATTTTAGGAATCAATCAACAAAATAGTAATACAATTTTACAAATTATAGAATAAATATATGGAAAAAATAATCATGTGTAATATAATTATTTTTAATCTAATACTCTATGCATTTTTATTTATCAATAAAATTTATTATATGCAAATTGAATTTAATAATTGAGTGCATGCATAGTTTCTAAAATTTATAAATTTTCTAACATAATTATTTTATAAAATAATATTTCATAGATTACTAATATATTGATTTTTTTAGGTACTTTAATAATATGTCTTCAAGTCTCTTCGGAGACATCCGATAAAATTGGAACGATACAGAGAAGATTAGCATGGCCCCTGCGCAAGGATGACACGCATAAATCGAGAAATGGTGCCGGTAATGGCATGGTGTGATGGTTTATAGGTGGCATTGTTGTTCTTGCCACCAAGGTTCAAACCCCCATGGGGTGGTATTGTTGAATGGTTGTATTCCGGTTCATAGCTCCAGTCAAAAGCGTTTACCCCTTGAATTAAAAAAAAAAAATGTCTTCAAGAAAGAAAAAACAAGCTACTATTGGAGAAATGTATAAGTGGACTAGAGAGAAGGTTCCTAAAACTTCTAGTAATTCAATGTTACATGAACAGTCTCATAATAATCATCTTAAAGAAACATTTAAATAAATATTTGGGTCCTCTTCATATGATGATTCAAATGAATATGCATATCAAGGTGGTGAAGGGGATAGTATTAGTGATGAAGTTGGGGAGGGGTCAAATCTCAATCAAGGGAAGCAAAAAGTTCTAAAGAGAAAATTTCGAATGGAATGGTTAGAAAAATTTGTTTGGTTAAATTATTTTGAGCATGATGGTAAGATATTTATGAAATGTAATTATTATGAAAAGTATAAGATGTCAGGCCCATGGGGTATAGGGGATGGGTATTTTTAAGAAGTATGATTCCTATAAAAAATACTTAATTAATTTATATGATACATAATATTTAAAAAATTCAAATTACTTGTGTTATTAAAAATAGAAATTTATAAAAATAAAAAAGCATATTTAATATGTATGATTAATAAAATCAATAATATTTTAATATAAAAGAATTTATATTAAAAAAAATATATATATATTTTTTGACAGTTAATTTTTTTCATAAAACATAAAATGACAGGCATTTAAATGAACAAACCGTCACAAAATTTCATATGACAGGTAGGGGTGGCCGTCAAATTCTAGGCCTGCACTTACCTATTTGCAAAAATTGAGTTTAGTTAAAAAAAAAAATATTGATAGTTAAGTTTTAGATTATAAAAAGTAATTAGATGTTCAAAGTTGAGTTTGTATTAGTATTAAAAAGGAAATGTGATTCGAACGGGTGGTATAGTTGGTTAAGGGTTTTGGTAATTCAAATTGTTGTTTCTAGATTTGATTGTGTATGAGATTTTTGCATCATGAAAACGTTTTGGATCACACTCCATGATCCATCATTGAGATAAGAGAGCTAGAGGAGAAGAAATGAATATTTGTAGACCAGAGCTGGCTTAAAAAGGAGAGGTGGGAAGAGGAGGAAAGGGGGCATGGGGTTCAAGGACAAAGAATAAGGTCAAAAATAAAAATGTAACTATGGAAGGGGAAAGGACTAGGCTAAAATGAAAAACAAAAGAAAACTATAATAAGAAATGAAAGGAAAAATATAAGAAAAACAAAAAAAAACTAAAAAAGGAAAATCTAATAAAGGACAAGAAAAGGAAAAGAAAAAGAAAAACAATATCGAAAAAGCAATTACAAAGAAAGCAATTCCAATGAGAAAGAAGGGAATAAAGATTAGAAAAGATAATAAAAGAATAATAAAATAATAATAAGAAAAGAATATTTTATAAAAAGAGGAAGAGACAAAAAACTATGAAAAGAAAGATATATTTTAAAGACAAATTAGAAAAAAAGATTCAAGTTAAAACTAATAGATAAAATGGTTCGTCGCATGTAGGTCCCGAGATCGATTCTCTCCCTCAAATGATAAACGATTATAGTCATGTCAGGTGCAATCTTAGCCCCCAGAGGACTAGTCTTGCTTCAACTTGCCTCCTCCCCCAAAACCTAGCAAAAAAGTAAGCCCAGGGCAAGTGTGGTTGAGTTCACTGGGTTGAGTCGCAGATCTATGCGGCATACCACAAGATCAGGGATACCTCTGAGTAATAAAAAAGAAGGAAATGTGATAGATTTTTAAAGTAAATTTGTTTGATTTGGTGGTTGCAAAAGATGGTTAGAAAGATGATAGAAGGAGATTTTGAAATATTAAAAATACACTATGGGATCTTTTATTTTGAACAATGGTTCATAGTGTCTTAAAAGTTGTAGTTATGTTCCATATAGGGTGCTAATATCCTATACTCAATTGGTTGTGTCTATTGTACTTGTTAGAAATTGCTTATAATTGTTGACAATTGTTTCCACTATTACAAAACTTGTTAGGCTTGGAAAAGGGGAAAATGAAGTGCCTACAACATATTTAGGAGCTTGCCTTAATCAAGTTCCTAGTAGCATGTTTCAACTAAAAGTAGATGAAGAATTCTAATGTTGGATCTCATGGTGCTAGTGTATGGAGTTGCATCAATGGAGGTGGTGTGTGCAACAATAGTGGATGCCCTCAAAGGATAAAAGGAAATTATGTGTAGATGCTAGATGGAAGGAAATGTATTATTCCCTTTTAAGGAAGCTCAATTAAATAAGCATGTCTTAGGTCAAATTAACCATTAGAAAACATATTAGGGTTTAGGTTTTGCAAGTAATGTGATTGTTTAGGTGGGAAAATGTGTTTTGGAATTATAGGACACAAGCATGCATGATCTTGTCCAAGGGATGAGAGCATGCCACGATAGTGTCCTAATGACTAAAAACTAAGATATTGTAGCAAAACAATGTTCTTGTAGTAGAAGGCACTTTGTTCATGTAGGATAAAGTATTTTTTGGTTGTTTTGAGCTCAAATAGGGAAAAAAAGGTTAAAAATATAAGCTTTTCATCAGTGAAGGCTAAATATATATAAAATGAGATGGAAAAGTGTGAAGTATGAACTTTTTATCTCTATATTTTTCTCTCAGAATGCGATATTTGTAAATACTGAATAAAATTTACTTAGGCTTGAATTTGGAAAAAGTGCATGGACACAAAAATAGAGCTCATTAATATATTTTTTATGCCACAAGAATCACGAAAAATGGAAATCTAGGATTTTTTTTATAAACTCAGAGGTCCAAATGGGAGATTTGACTTCAAACAACAACAAAATGTGTTGAACACCCATAATACTAAGAGGGAGGGTGAATTAGTATTCTTTGAAACCAATTAACCATTTAAACATTCATTCCACATAACATATTCAAATTGCAGTAAGGAAATAAACCATCAAAGCATATAACACATGAACACTAGATTTTTATGTGGAAAACCCAAAAAGGGAAAAACCACGGCGAGGATTAGCTCACAATATATTATAGCTAGTTTATAAGATATTATAGAAAGGATCACTGCCAGGTGGGCTCACTATCCAAAGAATAAGAAAAATAGAAGAGAGGGGTGGCTCACTGCCAATATTTGAACTGCTACAAATGTATCTACAATATACAAGAAATACGATTCCACTAAAGCTCGAAATATTGAATCAACACACTTCATTACTCTACTCTAACACTTTTCTTTGCTTTGCATTCACATCACATTCACATGCTCAACTTAGGAATTCACACACTCAACTTAATCATCGCTCTTCAACACCAAAAATGGTCTTATATTATTACCCATTACATTCTCAATAACCTACAATATCAATTAGGTCTGCCTAATTAGATGTACTATGCATAATATGACTTTTCAGCTCAAAACATGCTCCATGCCACAACTCAAAACTTATAACATATCAAATAGGCCAGGTTGGACCTATAATAGCTCATACATAACAAATCAACACTTATCTAAACTCCACATAACTCAAAACATATTAGGTCGGCATCGTTGGTGACCTAACATCAAAATTCACCATCTAATCATCCTTAACCCGACACACAAATCTCCAAATGTCACACCACTTGGAACTTAGATGCAACTGATACCTGTAAGCATTTTCAAAAATCCGAAAGACTAGATATTCTTCCATGGTGAAGTGCAGACCATTCTAAACATGTACTCTACACTAGAAACACTGTCACTGGCAAACCCAATATATTGTCATTCATAACTTTTACATTAGAAGTCAAAACAACATGAAACTTTGGATTTGGACTCCTCTAACCTCCTCAAAATGTTTCCTTAGAACTGTAGAGAAATATTCTTCAATGCAGACCAACATGGACCAAAAACTAAATGCACTCTACATAGAATATTATGTTTTGACACTTATCCAAATAGTCAACTCAACTGTCTGCACTAGAGCAAAGCATCTGTAACTCTATGTTGGATTACCATCATTTTAAAAACATATGCACACTAGATCAACTAATCATCAAGTAAACCTCAAACCACAATGTTGACATCAATGCCAACACTATATCTGCACATTGTATATCTCATGCTCATGTTGCCAACAAGAAAAAAAATGACAAACTCCTTAAACTTCCAACTATCTCCCCCTTTGTCATTGATGACAACATGCATAAATCTTCTCAAATCTTCTCCCCCTTTGACATAAAGGGCAAAGAGCGTGCACATATGTTTTGATCTTTGTTCTACCTTTGACATCACTCATATATACTTGCTTCTCCCCCTTTCATATCTACATATTTTTATATTATCAACAAACTCTTTACCAAACTTACTCATATACTCCCCATAATAGTGTTATACATCAAACCAAATCAAAATTGGCACTGAACATTATCCTCTAACATTCACATATATACACTGAAGTTTGAAATGTATAAAAAGAAAAGAAATGTAAAAAAATCAATTGAAACAATATGGAACATTTGTGTATAATGCCATAATTTTGTAAGATGTACCTACCAGACCTTTTCACCATCTTCCCATTCTTTCTTGGCTATGCCAAGCATGGGGCTCTGAGTCTCAAAATCCATAGAGTTCTTCTGCATCATCTAGAGAGTTAGGTACTAGATTAATCTTTGTTGTCTTCTCCATATTTGTTAGAGTGCTAGCTATAGGTGTGTACTTTTCATTTACTAGATCTCTAATTTGTCCAAACTACGTAATGATCTTTTCTCTAATTTGCTCTTGTAGCTGGAAGAATTATTCATGTAGACTTTAAATAGCTGCTCTTGTGGATCCATTCACATAATCTGTCAGATTGTATGCATTAGATGCCATGTCAATCTAGGAATCAATGGAGTCCATCCAACTCTTAATATTCTTGGTTGAACTGGGCCACTTCATGGAAAACTGAAATAACACCTTGGTCTCTCCAACACAATGTTGCACATCCTTGAGATTATTCTGAAATTTATTATGTGCAATGGAACACTTATCTATTGTATCCATCAACCTTTTATCATCCACCTTCTTGTTGATCTCCTTCTCCAAATTCTCTTCCAATTAACTAGAATACTCTTTAAATAATTGAGTAAAAGCTTTAAATTTTGCATATTGGATAAATAATTGTCAATGCTTGCATCAGGTACACTCTCTTGTAGTACCTTTACTACTTATCTATTAACTCTGCTCTCTTCTAACATGTTTTTAATATTTCTTTTCTGGTGGAGGCATGAAATACATCACCCAACTATAACTTGTGAAGAGGGGACATCTTGTCCATGTTCACTTGACCCTACTGCATTGGTATCTACAATAAATGTGGGGAGAAGACCAGTTGGAACTGCAATTGCATGCTCAATAGACTCTTCAAAGAATCTCTGGAGGTTCTAGAGGACTCTCCAACTATTTTTACATTCTCTTCAACCTTGGCCTTTTCCTTGTCACCAATGCAAGCTTCTACATTTTCATCCTTCTTCTTCATGTCAGCAACACTGGATATATCTCCAATCTTCTTTCCATCATCAACTAATTTGACATTGATATCCGGAGGAGGCATATGTTATGTGTTTTGTGCCTCATGTATCTCTGGGTTGTCTTGTACAATCTCTGCATTCTTTTCTTCAGTCTTTTCTAATTCTAGAGGAGGGGAGTTATGTTATGTATGAGTTTCCTCCTTTTGTAATTCTTCAATCTTTCCTTCTGCAACAATATTTTCTCCTATTAGAGGAGTGTTATCAATGACAAATTCTTATGTAATATTCTCTTCCACATCTAGAGGGGTATTATTATGCACAATCTCTTCTTTTGCTCCATGCTCATGTTGAGCATCATTATGTTGTGCATCTCCAACTTCATTCACTTCTGGAATAGGCATATCACTATGTATGTGCTCTTCTTTGATCAAACCCATGCCTAATTCCTTTTCCAAATTGGCAATATTCTCTTCAGTTTCATTCTAAATCCTCTCAAGGTCATTCTTATCTTTGCTCATAAGGGTAGTTACCTTTTGTTTGGTTTTGAACTCCTTGCTATATACCTGAGCTAATCTAGCTCTATCTCCATCCAAGAGAGGAGCACTAATTTTCTCCAAAGCATACAATCTCAACTTACCTTCTTCATTTATCACCTCTTCTCTTCTTGCATATAATACACTCCTCAACTCCTCAAGTACTTTTCCTTCAATTTTTTTCAACATTTCACCTCAAAAGTAATAATATATTTGACTATTTCTACCTTTATGGCAGCCTTATCAATATCATCTGCAGTAGTATACAAGGCAATAGTTTCCTCTAGCATTTTGTGTTCTATAATATCATTGAACAAAGCATCTAATCTCATGGGACTATGTTTCCTTGCTGGAAGGGAAGACTTGTCCTTATTTTTCTTCTTTGCTTCCAGATTTTTCTTTCCTTTATCATAATCATATTTCTTCTTCCTCATATGAATTATAAAGGCTTATTTTTCCTTTTCTACTTTTTCCTCACTATCCATGCCAACAATGTCAACCTTGGCTTTCTTTGCACTTAATTCTGCTTGTGCTACATCAAATTTCTTTTTTTGATCAAAAGTTGTTCTTCTACCTCTTCCTCTTCTTCATCCACACTCAAATTCTTTTCCCTTGTGGCCTTAACCTTTACTCTTCTCTGTTGCTTCAATATTCATTTCAATCTTGTTTGGAGTTTGATCTATCTTTGAAATTTCTCCTTTTTCAAACCCTAATCCACCTTTATATTTAGAATTCTTCTGATTTCCAATCATTTCATCAAGAATTATAGAGCTCATCTTTATTTTGTCTTCTTGAATATTTTTTTTCTCTATTTGATCTCAAGGTTAGAACTTCTTGTTCAAGCTTTGAGAATTCTTCATATTTATCTTTCAATTTAGCATTCAGACATTCACTTTCTTCAATCTACAATTTTAGTCTGGGAGTGACCTCATTCGATTGCTTGATCTCTTTGATCCTATCTATGGCTTTCTTGAGTTTATCTCTCAATATCTTAATGCATTCATCTGCATCACTAAGATCATTTTTCAAATCTCTTTTTTTAGATTATACTTTATTCAAATCATCCAAGGCAGATTTGAGTTCTCCTTCCATATCAACAATGCAGTCTTCCTTAGTAAATCCTACCATAGGAATTTCTTCCAAAGGAGTAGGATATCTCCTAGTATCCATGTGTTCAACACTAAGATCTACCTCAACAATCAATCCAATTGAAGGAACCAAACTCTTATACCAATTGTTGAACACCCAAAATACTGAGAGAGGGTGAATCAATATTCTCTGAAACCACTTAACCATTTAAACATTCATTCCACACAACATATTCAAATTATAGTAAGGAAATAAACCATCAAAGCATATAACACATGAACACCGAATTTTTACATGGAAAAACCATGAAGGGAAAAACCACGATGAGGATTAACTCATAATATATTATAACCCATTTATAAGATATTATAGAAAGGGTTACTACCAGGTGGACTCACTAGCTGGTGGACTCATTGTCTAGAGAATAAGAGAAATAGAAGAGAGGGGTGGCTCACTGCCAAGATTTGAACTACTACAAATGCATCTACAATATGCAGGAAATACAATTCCACTGAAGCTCAAAATATTGAATCAACACACTTCATATTACTTTTCTCTAACACTTTGCTTTGCTTTGCATTCACATCATATTCACAAGATCTACTTAGGAATTCACCCACTCAACTTAATGATCACTCTTCAACACCAAAAGTGATCTTATACTTATACCCATTACATTATCAATAACCTACAATATCAATTAGGTAAACCTAATTAGTTGTATCGTGCATAATATGACTTGTCGGCCCAAAACATGCTTCATGCTACAACTCAAAACTTATAACACATCAAATAGGTCAGGTTGGACCTATAATAGCTCCTACATAACAGATCAATACTTATCTAAACTCCACATAACTCAAAACATATTAGGTTGGCACCGTGGTGACCTAACACCAAAATCCACCAACTAATCATCCTTAACCTAACACACATATCTCCAAACATCACACCACTTGGAAATTAGATGCAACTAATACCTGTAAACACTTTCACAAATCTGTAAGACCAGATATTCTTCCACGGTGAAGTGCAAACCATTCAAAATAGGTGTACTCCACATTGGAAGCACTGTCATTGACATACCTATTATACTGTCAATCATAAATTTTGCATCAAAAGTTGAAACAAGATGAAACTTTGGATTTGGAATCCTCTGACCTCCTCAAAAGTTTCCTTAGAACCATAAAGCAAGATTATTTAATGTGGACCAACACAGACCAAAAATTGAATGCACTGTACATAGAAAACTGTGTTCCATCACAACCAAATTGTCAACTTAGTTGTCTACATTGGAGCAAAGCATCTGTAACTCTATGTTGAATTACCGTCATTTCAAACATATATGCACACTGGATCAACTGATGATCAAATAAACCTCAAACCACAATGTTGGAAATGTTGACATCAATGACAACATTATATCTACACACTGCATATCTCATGCTTATGTTGCCAATAAGAAAAACAATGAAAAACTCCTTAAACTTCCAAAAAAATGCACTTGGAGAAAAAATTGATAAAATGAACTACGCCACTACGAAGCTCTCAAAACCAACTTTTCAATGATATCTTGCTTTAAAAAATGGACTCTTTGATTAAAATATACGACCCCCTAAAGAAATTTCTCTATTAGGGTCTTAGGGCAAAAAATAGCCCCCTAGGGGCTGGGTGATGGTTTCCCACATGATCTGATTGTTGCAAAGGTGGCATCGCTTAGGGCAAGCGATGGGTTCCCAGCCCATTCGAGCTTAAGCCCTGACAGGGTATGTGACTACTTGCTCGGCTCCTCCATGACTGGGTATTGAAAACCAAGGCTAAGTGGGCACAAAACATTAATTTTTTTTTTTTTTTTAATAATAAAAGTTCCAAAATTTAAAACTCATATGTTGATCATACCTCTTGAACATATAGAGTACTCTACATACACCAACATAATATGAAGATGCCACAAAATATTCTTGACTACAACATGTAGATTTGTTGATGGTACCTTGTGACAATATGACAAAGCAGCTATGTGGTACTGCTTCTATACAAACAAAATAATGGTGAGGATATACAAAATTACTTTGAGGGCCTAGGGAAAAATTCTCTGATTTGGATGAATTGATAGTTGATCTTAGGGATCTTGGGCCTCTTGGATGTGATGGTAGGGTCTGCTTTGATCCAAAATGCTCCAAAATTAAAGCTACTTCTTGGATCTAACAACCACTTCCCAACTTCAAACCAGCATAGATTTGGCCTCATAGGTCCAATTTAGATAAAAAAAGGAAAAATTGACTTTCTAGACTCCCCGAACTCAATGGTGAGCTCAAACACAAAATGTTAGAACTTTGATTTTTGTCTCTCTAGTATTTTTATGATGATGTAGGATTTTTCAGTCATTTTTTTTGGATGGGAGCACAATGTGCATATTCCCATGTATCACACTAGCATCTTATGAAAATTCATGATTCTAGTGGTCAATTGAGCATTACTTCCCCTAGTCTCATTGATTTTTTGGGAAGTATCAACTCTGCATGCAATTCTAACTTTCAGTTTGACTTCAAACTCACCCTTTTGGTTTTCCAAGTTTTATTTTTCATTCTCGACTACTCACTTTGTAATTTTCTAAGAAACTCTATCATTATCAGGAAAAACCAACAAGATAAAAAACCATACCAACTCTCTACATGTGATTTATATAACATTTTCAAGCAACCTCTTATGGGATTGCGGTAAATGATTGAATCAAGGCAATAACCATGTTCTTGGGAGTTTTTTAGAAAGATTATAGGTGATTTTATTCCTATTATATTGTTCCCTTTCTCCTTATTTACATTTCTCATTTTCATTTAAAAAATCCTAAGTTCTAGTATAGTGTGTTTATAATTTTATCTCTATTTTAGTTATTCTCATTTTTCAATTCAAAGAATTTTATTTCTTACTTCAAATATATCAAAAACATAGGTTGTTCACAGAGGTAGAAATGCCAAAATAGGTTTTGATTAATGCAATATCTTCAATATCCACACAAATAATTTACTTCTCTTTTGTTCTTTACAAGTTTTTTAGGAGAAGAAACAACACTTCGTGATATCTTTTCCAATTCTTCCTTTAGCATTTTAGTTTATTGAACCTTTGAATATTTAAATAATTATTTTCTTAGTCATTTTCATTATTTTTGGGTTTGTATATAATTTAGAATTGTGTCTTTTATATGTTGGGATTTACTAGTAGGTTGAGAGTAATAAATAACCAATTATAAATGTAGATAACATAATTCACAAAATAATTATACAAAGCATAAAAAATTAACGTGGTTCAGCCAATGTGGGCTACATCCACATAACAACCATCTAATATTTTATTAATATCCAATAGAATACAAGTTACATATTTACATTAACTTGCAACAATGTCTATAGTTGCATACATATACACCAAATGACTTTAAATTATCTTCACAACACTTCTATTGTTGTGTTTTTATACATCGAATCTGTGATTTGCAATTCACATGCAACTTCATGCTCTTTCACATTCTCATGCCCATGAATTTTCACATTCAATCTATAACAAATAAACTCCATGTTTTTGGTAGTTATAAATCATTTTTTCAACCAAATTTATTAACAAAATTCCTTTATTAATTTGGGGGGAAATGCGGCTAGCAAAGTCACCAAAATATTAACTCCAACATGATCAATCACCACATAATAACATTATATTATGTGCATATAGGAGATGCATTCATACATGATACTTTTTAATTTTGTGTTTGGTCTAGACTACAATGTGACACAAAGATGTCCATGTGATACATTGGTGTCCTTGGTAGAGGATTCTAGTTTGAGACTCTAGGTTCTCTATGATTATAATTTTATATTTAAATTAACAAAAAGTTGTAATAATTTCTTTGCAATAAGAAAATTTTCACCAATTCACTACTATTAAGCATTTTAGCTAGAAATTCATAATTTTCTATTTAGCATATTTTTTTGGTATAAAAATGATAATTAGAGAATATTTAAGTGAAACTTAAGTTGTTGGTTTATCCTAGTGTAGATAGTGAATTTATCTCTCAAGGGAAATTCCATTTGAAGTAGATAAATTTTCATCCCTTATATTTTGGCGAACTTGTCACATCAACACAATTTTTTTCTCTTTTCAAAACAAAAAATAGAAAAATTAAAGACTTTTTCCTCATTATCTTTGTTATATATTTAGATTGAGTTTTGTAAAGAATTTTCTAAGTTTTAGAACCCAATATCTCTCCTAAGGTAATGTAGCTCAAATAATTCTTCACACATACAGCATGGCCCATTTACATATATTCACAACACCCATCTTCACTGCTCCTAACTTCTCATGTGAATAGTTTTCTACTAAAATTCCTTCATCCCCTCCTCCAATAACCTTAGACCCTACTTCCCCATCCAAAATTTCTTATCATTTGGATGTGAGTTTTGATCATGAGGCTTATCTCTAAGCCTTTGATTATTAATTATAAAATTTAGATAAACACTTGCATTAATTTTAAAAATTCTCATATAGGGACACCCTCTTTGAAGAAGTGCCTATCCTTGGCACTATTTGAAACATGCTACACAATAAATTTGAGGGATTCTTCAAAGCTTCATACATATTGTACAAGATAATGTCCCAACCTACACCTTAGTATTTACAAACATAAATGATTCTCATTCTAATAATAAATTGACACACAAATTTATATGTCAATGCTAGTTTTGATCGTGCACATGTTGACTACTTCAATCATACCCATAGTTATTACACCTCTTTCTACCATGTTGAATTTAAACTTATATGGAAGCAATTTTGGAACCTCTTTACCCCTTGGGTCCACTGATTTCCCATCCTTTGCTAAAAAAGACACATATCACAAATCCTATAATTAACCAACTTATGCAATGGCCAACTACAAAGATAAATTTCTTTTATGACTACAAATTCCACTCAACCTTGTATTCCTTTGGACTACAATCGTATCCCTTTAAAACTACAAATTCCCAATACTACCTTACCCATGGGATTTGTGGTGCCATGGTTTGAGAAGTAAAATGGTAAAGGGGACCCTCAAACATGTCTCTACCTTCACTATCTTGTGTACTGATTTTCTTTTTTAGGATGCTTTGCCAGCAAAGCTTTCCATGGTCATTTAAAGACACCATGCTAGATTGGTTTTGCTCACTTTTTAAAAACTCTATAATTTTTGTTTTGAAGAATTGATAAATTAGTTCCTACAACAATTCTAATAAAATATTGGACCATAAGTCACATTTATCAATCTTGTTCACTATAATCAAGGACATAGTGAGAAGGTAATTGATTTCATCTTTCACTATCAATATCTTTTCTCACAAATTTTATACATGCTATCAGAATTTGATGTACAATGTGTTCATTGGTAATCTGTAGGCTACACTAAAATATAAAATTCTTCTAGTGAAGTACATCTCCTTCACAAATATTTGTATTGCTCTACAAGAATATTAGTAGTTTGTGAGTCACTATGGGGGCTCTACCTCATCGACTCCCACTAATTATACCCAAGGTAGTGCCTCTTATTCTCTAAATAATAGAAAAATAAATACTTCAAGAAAATACAAACAATGTCAATAATTCTCAAACCTTAGATGTTCTAATTGTAGTCCTTCAAAGGCACATGTTGATTACCATGCTATTTGAATCTCTCTATACAATTATGCAAAAATCATTGAAAAAAAATTTAATCTCTCTTCCACCTATTTGAACCCTTCCAGCTAATAATCCTCTTCTCGCCTCATATGACCCAAAGGATTTCTATCAATTCTACCTTGTACTAGGACGTGATACCAAAAGATGTATGCATCTTCAAAACTTAGTCCAAGACCACATTGATTTAGGTACTATCTAGTTACTCGATGGTCTTGAAAAGTCAAAAAATTCTATTACAAATCTAGTAAAAAATTACAAATCTATACATACTCCTACCCTAATTTTTTTACAAATTTCATTAGCCTCGATTCTACCCCTTTTTATAGTCCTTCTCATCCCTTCAAAAATATGATGAGTATGGTGGATGCTCGCCCTTGATCATCTTGAGTGTGTGAAATTCCTATTCCCATCATATCATTCTCTTGTATAAATATGCCTATTGGCATAGAGGATGGCCCTTGATACAAACCTTCTCAGTTCAATAATAAAACCATTGATGGGTTTCTTGTTGACCCTACCAAAATGGTTGATGCTACCATATGAAATTCTCTATATCAACCAAAATTACAATGACTCATAAGTTTTCATATAGAAACACAATGAATTATCTCTTCCTACCATGGGTTTTATCACTTTTTTAGTCCAAATTGGACCCAAGTGCTTTGATACCCTCTTTGTTTATCATTCTTACCTTAGGTTGCTTCCATGTGAAGGGAATTTCATGGAAAAATTCCATAGATTTAGTCACCTTCATTATTTATAAATTCCTAAAGTTCCCACATTATGAAAAAGTGCAAACTATCTTACACATGCAATAGAAACCACTAGTGTTTCATGGATTCCTTTCTCTAGATCATTTTTTGCCTTCAGTTTTAGGATGCTTATGAATTTGTGATGAAATTTTATTCAAAGCATATCAAAATTTCAAGGTGATTCATTTGGAATCCTCTTCTTCAATACTTTCTTCTTCTTCTCCTATCCATATGCATACCCCCATGGTAGTGAAGGAAAATCATTCTCCATGTTGGGATGACCTCTCATTCCCCCTAAGATTTCACAAACTTCAGTGGCACCTTTTGTTCATCTACCTATCCCTATGATAAAAAGAGGAAAGGAATCCTTGTTGCATAGATCTTCTCCCCAAGTTTTTTCTTCCCATGGTTCCTATTATTCCAAAACATACCCATTTGATAGAAATGGAAAGCAACCCATAGGTTGATAAATATTATGTATTGATAGCACCTTTCCCTTCAATGATGCCTCATGTTCCTCCATCTATCATTGTAATAGAAAGAGTAAAGGAACCTAGGGTGTACATCCCATCACGTAAACACTAGGTATCTTGACCTCTGATTTCTAGGACTATTCCTCCTATTATAAAAGTGAGGATAGTCACACAACTAGAGTATATAGATTTTGTATTTCTTCCTATAGCTCCATTTGAATTCCACCATTGTTAAAACCATCTTGCATGAGAATGCAAGCATCATCAACATGCACCTAGAGAGTGAGTTTCTATGGATATGCATGCTACGAAGCATCCTCCTCCCATGAAACCATTACTAAATTATTATTATGCCTCCATATCCTCCTCCACCTCCTTGTAATGCTCATGTAGAACATTTTATCCCCCATCGAGACCCATATGAGACTCACCCCAAAAGGTTGTAGGTTATCTTGAATTCTTCCATGGATCAACCTCTCATTCCTAATCTTCTTGATGTCAAGCAAGGTGGTGATGATTCAACCAACTCAAAATGATTAGGTTTAAAAAAGAAACCAACCCCTTCAACCCTATCCACTCAACTTATGTCAAACACACAACTAGTGGCTTGTAGCCTCAAAATCTACCTTTTCTCAATATCTTTTAGAGAAGGCCATATAGAACCTAACCAAACACCATCTAAGACTCAATTTAGGGACTAACACAACATTCCAAAAGGTTTTATGAGGTTTTCTTTGGAACAATATGGAGAACCAATTGATTGCCCCTATTTTTTAAGCCACCAAATAGCCCTATTTTACAAAGGAAGTGCCCTCAAAACACTAAGTTAACCAAAAAAATAAATAAAAAGTCCTTAATTGTGTTGCAAAACATCAAATTCCACCATCATTCGTTGGAGCCATGACCTCTAAGATACTAAACCACAAAACCCTCCATTTTGCATACAAATACCAAGGGTTTATTGAAAATACTATCTCCTGAGCTTATCTAACCCAACCAATGCCACCAACAGTCCACAAATACCCTACACAAACTCAAACTCAAACAACCATTATATAGACAATTCCAATCATATTTTGACAAAACCCTGTTTCAACACCCCATTTTCACTTGGAAAACACACTGTTCTGCCCTAGGGCATCACTCAAAACCCAAAAAATTGCTTTCTCTAACATCTAAACCATGTGGACACCTAGAATACCATGTGAGAAGTCATTCCACTGAGTTACAGGCCTTGATAGTTGACGCAGGAGCATCCAGTGGTGTAAGGGCAATCTTGCATCACCCAAAAATAGTTAAATTTCAATTTTCTCAGTTTTTAGATGTTTTTACATTTTTGGATACCCTTTTCGTCATAATGAAATTCTCAATTTATGGTTTTTATTTTCTAGTCCTGGGTGGAAAGATATTGCAGTTTTAGTTTCCCAAATTTGCACCTGAAAATCTTTTGAGTTAGATTTGAGGCACTTAGAGTTCCCAGATCAGCCCCAAAACTTGCCAAAATTGGCATAGCCATAATTTTCCAGCTACTTGTTTCATGGCTTTCATCTGAGCTGCGGATCCTACTCTGGATACGGAAAGACCAACATTAATGGCAGGTTGAATTCCTGCATTGAAGAGATCAGCTGATAAGAAGATTTGTCCGTCGGTAATAGAAATTACGTTAGTGGGAATATAAGCTGAGACATCTCCAGCTTGAGTCTCCACTATCAAAAAAGACTTGATGACCTTTTTCCTATAAGCTTTAAGTGCCTATTATTTGATCAATGATATCTTTCCAGTATCAATTTTTTGTCGAATTTATTCATATAGATCAATAAGGAATAAATATTGAAATATACAATATACTTTATATATATATAGGAAACATCCAATGCGATTAGATGAAAATAAAGGAATATTGGTTGGATTATAGTGATCTTTTCGCGTTCACATATTTTCTTCTTTTAAATATTCTTACCGATATATGATAATTTAATACTATTTTATAATGAGATATTGGTACTTCGATTAGTATATTATCTTATTAAGTTGGCATGTTGCGTATAGAATCTAGTAGCAAAATATGGTTTGATTAATTCTTCGAAGTTCCTATTAATATGAATTATATTAGTATATTTTCTAATTAGCTAATCTATAACTGTGCTCTCCAAAGAGCAACTCCTCCCAAAAGCAAAAGTTGTTGACCCTAGGAATTCTTGAAGTTCTGAAGAATTCAAACTCCGGAAGAACCAGGAGCAAAAAGCTCTTCTTTTTTCCACCCGACTCTTTGGTCGAGTGCCCTTCTCCGACCCTTCCTGCCCAATCGGAAGGGACAGCTAATGCGTTCCACTTCTCAAATCAGGGTATGTGGTCGGTCTGTGACCCCTGGATGCTGAAAGCATCCTTGGAGCGATCTCGTAGTTCCTACGGGGTGGAGATGATGGGGTCGGTCCATGGCATGACTTTTCCTTCTGCCCCATTTTTGGGGCTAAAAAGGGTTGAAGGGATTTATAAGAGCTAATTCTATTTCATGGAGAAAATATTTCACAATACAATATTATAATCACATATCGTTATATAGTCCAATAGTGGAAGAGAAAGTGAAGAGAAAGTGGATCAAAAGGATAGAATATTGAAATATTCATATCGATCTATGTCTTATAGATATAAGACATATCAATACATTTTTATTATCAGACAATTGACATTAATTGATCTAATAGATGTATGATCGAACATTTTTTCTTTTTCAATTCAATAGAAGACGGTTACCCAAATCAGAAAATGTTAAAAACATGATTTCCTGTGTAGTCCTATTGTATCATATATAAATATAGTTTAATTCTATTTATTTAACTATAATAAAGGTGGATATAGACATTTGTATTTTATTTGTAAATGTAAATGATAGTAAAGGAGAAATATTTATGTATGAAGTTCAATATCTAGATTTAGTACTTACAGAAAAAAGTGTTAGTCTATTTGAAAAAAATCAATATATTTTAAATGTCGATTCGGGATCGAATAAAACAAAGATCAAAAATTGGATTGAACTTTTCTTCAATGTTAAAGTAATAGGAGTCAATAGTTATCGACCTCCGCAAAAGAAAGAAAAAAGAGGAAATATAAAACAAATAATGAAACATAGAATGCATTATAAACGTATGATTATTACACTAAAACCAGGTTATTCTATTCCATTTTTTCCTTCAAAATAAAACTTATTTAATTTCAATAAATAATAACATGACCTTTCCAACGATTCAAACGGTTCGTGAATCAGACTCCCGGATCAAAAGTTATGGCCTTGGGAAGTTGGCGCACTTTCTAGAAGATACAATTGCAAATGTTCTTTTGAAATTTAAACTTCAAGTTGTAATTTTTCAGCGCCAAACTGCCTAAAATCAAAATTTGAATGTTGTTTTGGCTCCAAACTAAAGAGGATCTCTATTTATGGGCAGGTTTCTAATTTTTGGGTAACTTTTTGGGGACAAGCTCGCATATTGCAAAAGGGCTATTCTGTAGCTTTCTGTAACTTGCATGTGTTGTAGAACTCGGGGATTGAGATCCTCTGCATGTAAGAAGCTCCATTTTCTAAATAATAAAATTATTCTCTTGTTTGTGGGTTATTTTCTGTGTCTTGGGCTATGCCCTTATCAAGTGGTATCATAGTGGGTTTTCTTGAGGGTGTGGACAGATCGCCAATCGTGAGGCAGTTCGCACCAGGACCGTGGTTGTGGGTCGAGGTCAAGAAAGATGCCTCCAAGAGTGATGCCTGGTAGGCATGGTGGTGCTAGAGGTGGTCGAGGTAGCAGAAATGCTGGTGGAAGAGATGCACTGGCAGCCCTCCAAAGACAGATTGATGCATTACAAGAGTAGTTGAGAAGAGGGTTAAATTTGAGGGAGGAAAGTGAGGATGAAGGAGAGGAAGAAGGTTCAAATGTAGAAGAGGAAGAAGAAACAATTGATCAAGAAAAAATGTGGCTAA
>VDFB02105785.1:251148367-251180359 GCA_007258455.2 Sequoia sempervirens | reverse complement strand
AGAAGAAAAAGAAATAAAATAGTAAAGAGAAATAATCCGTCCAATAGTGAAAACTACTTCGGTCGTGCTTTGGATAAGTACCACAGTGAAAACCTAGCAAACAAGCACCATGTGTGATTGCTCCATCGTCTACTATGATTCTATTTAATTTTTTCGCTTTTTGCCTATCCTTCATACATATCATTTTTCCCATAATAAACCTTAGTTTTCCTTCTTGTGGCCTGAGACTTGTTGACATTTAGCGTCCTTTGTTGGAGTACGTGAGATACTGAGAGGGGGGGTGAATCAATGTCTAGACAAATTAATTCAATTTGTTGACATTTAAAAAAAAAATTAAACCCTTTGAGAACAATATGAATTATGTTTCAAGAGATAACATGTGTACCAATCCGAATTGCTGATTCTTAATCACATAAATGTAAGTGCATAAATGTATAACTATGAAACAATAAGATCACAAATGAAACCAAATAAAGAACCATAACACAGTGAATTTCCTGAGTGGAAAAACCTCTTGGGGTAGAAAAAATACTCATAAAATCACCTCACTAGCTTAATGAACCTCACTGGTTACATAATGCCTCACTGGCAAAAATGGCCTCACTAACCAAAGAACCTCACTGGTTACAAGAATACCTCACTAGCAATAAAACAAGCCTCATTGGCAATGATCATTTTGTCACACCGACTTGATCATTTTAACTTCACTATACACTTCTGAATAAAAAATAATTCAACTACAGAGGATCACTCTATTTCTCTATAAATCATATTTTACCTCCAATCTAATACACTTAATATCTTAAAAGATTCATTTTTCTGGAATCTTTAAAATACAAAATATATTAGTGATACAACCTGTTTTGCATCATGTTTGCAAAAATTCAATTACAAAAAAATAGATTAAACTTTTAGTATCATAACCCTTATGTAAAACCTCCAAACACTATATATCTTCAACATAGAATATATAGTGTTCTTCATCCTTAAACTGAAAATAAACTGCCATCTTCATGACTGATTTGTATTTCCTTAACAAATAACAGAATGGTAATCATACTATAGCTTTGTTCACCATATTTGAACCAGGGTTAATAACATAATGCTCTGTTGTATTCAAACCCAAATAGATAATGAAAACACTTTAACTTAATCACATAAGGTTTACTCATAACTAACCATGAATGACCCAGACTTGGGTTACATTTACACAAATGATGCAGAGCATCTACCAAAAAACACAAACCATCAAGGGTACTTCAGACCCTAAGCATAACTTGAGAAGATCAATTCAAAAATCACCAAAATTCATTATTCATTTCACCAAAATCCATAAAATTTACTTGCCATCCACACAGCTACCAATCATCAATTTCATGAAAAACTTCTTTCAACTCTCAACAATTCTTCATTGCTACAAAGCATCAAATCATCAAAACTTGACTCTAAACCTTTATTAGACTCAAATACAACTGAACCATATTCAAATTAACTGTACCAACACAAAAAGCTAATTGGAGATACTGAACCATTCAACTCTTTCATTATTTAGTAAATTACCCTTCATTTCATCTTATTCCACAAGGCAAAATGACAACAACCATGCACTCTTATTTCCAAACTATCACCAGACTTCCAAGACACTATAATCATCATGTTTTTGATTAAAATAAACCAATACCCACTTACCAAGCACTGATCCATTCAGACTTACTATCTCTTATAGTCATGACACTGTTTTGCACCAAGATTCCACATTAGTCAGAACATCAAATCAAGAAGTTTAGCCTCTAGAATTTTCCCAAATCATTGAAACATATTTGAAAACATTATTTAAGTAGTTTAAAAAAATATCAATCACTTGTATCACTGTGTGCACATAATCTCTATTTCTTGCATGCAAACACCAATATTCTACTAGTATTTTTCAAAGCCACTAAAATGGGTATACCATCAAGCCCACATTGTTTCACTTTAGGAAATGGACATTCTTAGGGACCCAATATTGCACATGTAAACATACCACAATAGTAGACAAAATTTCTTTGGAAAATAACACAAAACAATTGACTGCTCACACCTAATTGCTTTAAATTAGGCCTATTTTGTGAAGCAAGTGCCACCATAGCAACCCCTCATCTTCAAATAACCACAAACAGTCCATTGATAGGTTGTAAAAATCACAATTCATCAATCTTTAATGAAGAAATCACCCACTAATTCATCTAAACAATAAACCCTTGCCTAAAGCCTTAACAATCCCCAAATAGTGAGGGTTTGAAAGAAATGTATATACCAAACCTTCATATGCTCTGCCACGGCTTGAAACATGTTTAGAAATTTCTTCCCATGCTTTAGGAACAATCTTTCAGCCTCTACAATTGATATCTCACCAAACCCTAGTCTATAGCATCCTCTCATGCATGGAAATCACTGTATTTTCCCATGGAGTAGCAACAAAACTTCTCATTCTTGTTTTCCCTTGTACACACACACTTTCAATTTGAAAAAAAACTAAGTCAATCCATTCCACTGATCTAACAAACCCTACATTGGTGGAATGGCATACCTATCTCTTAAAGACTCACAAAATCCCTATTTGACGGTTACACACCAATCACAATACAAATGTTCTTATTTCCTCAAATTGAAGTGAAAAGACTTCAAAACACTTTCAAAAGTAACCTAACACCTTTCTCTGAAGAAAAAAAATAATGATTATCCTTTAAGGTTCTGTACAATCCGTACAAGCCTGAAACAAAAGAGAAAAGTGTTGCAAAAACAGAAACATGGGTATTTTATTTACTAATTTCTTCAAGAATACAAGTTTTTCCTTGTTCTCGAAGTTTTCCATGCTTTATAGAGTTTGTTACATCAGTTAGGCAACTTCCTTTTCATTCCCAACTGACTATCAACCTTCTAAATCAAGGTAACTCTTCATCTTTTGATTTTTTGCAACTTTACACTTTTTACATCCTTTACAACAAATAGGCAACTTTTTCTTTTTTTACATCCTTGACCACCTAAAGACCTATTAAAGACTGAATTTCATTGAAAATGACATTCACATGACCTTTCCGCTTTGTTTTACATTTGAAAATTCAATTTTTACAAATTTTCCTTTTGGGGGCATTCAGTGAATGAGGTGCTCCTACACCAACAAACCCACAATGCTATAACAACATGTTAATTGAATGTATGAAAATTGAATGTGTGTTAAATACACTGAATACTTAATACCCGTATCAGGATTAAGACAATAATGTTGTGCAATGTGCAAGCTTGGAAAGACAAAGATAACTGTAACAAAACCCATGATGAAACCCTTAACAGAAAAACCAACCCGAACTAGAGTTTCAATAGAGACATTTGAAAGTGCTACTAGAATCCACAACAAAAAGAAACTATTTTTAATCATCTTTGTTTCCATACCTTAACTAGCGTTTAGAAAAACCACAGACTTGAATAGAGCAAGAACTCAAACTAGGGTTATATTGAAACAAATCCTTAATAACCTTTTAGTTACAACCACAGATTTGGATTTGAGCAACAAAGACATAGTAACCCTTAACAACAATGAAACACAAATTTAACATCGCTAACAAATATTCCAACTGATAAATCAAAACTGAAAACCTTCTTTGCAAAGATAAAATGGGTATTAAGGGAATGAATACACCTGTCAATGTATTTTCCTTCCACTAGAGAACAAACTTCCTCTAACTACCATATTATTCTCTGTAGACTATCAAACCCTATTCTGGTAACCATTTCAAAGTAACTTGTTCTTCTTTGAAACAAATCAAACTCTAACTGTGCATGTTGTGCCCTACCTCGAGGGCTCTTTCAAAATGAAATAATAAAAATGAGTTTCGGTTATATTTTTCTTTTCCACTTTTATGTCATATGCTTCATGCCACTTTTTAGTGCCTGTGATGAGGTTTATTAACCTTATATTAGTAATGTCTTCCAAAGGCCATGCCTTAGGATATGTCAATGTCCTAGGTCTTAAACACTTTTCTTTATGTTTATTATTGCAAACATTATTAGACCATTGTGTATATGACCACAATAGTGTACCACCTCATAAACCATACCAATACTTTAAGAATTGTGAACCTGCAATACTGATGCCAATGTCAAGGTAAGATGTATCATTGCCAGTCAAAATGTGTATATACTATATTAACGGTGAACCGCACCATAAACCTTTTTGACATCAATGAAAAAACCTTGTGCCAAAGGTCAACAAACTCCCCCTTTGCATTGATGTCAAAATTGAGAATATAAACTTATACATATCATAGGTCAACAAACTCCCCCTTTGGCATTGATGTCAACACTGAGAATATAAACCTGTACATATCACTCTTTCTCCCCCTTTTTGATAGAAATGACAAAGAGTTGCATAGAGATAACCAAATTATCCAAGTACACTATAAAAGATATATCACTGTCAAAGAAAATCACACTAAACCACCTCAAGTTGTCCAAAATTTGTATGTGTAGTCAACCAATAAGTATGCAAACCAAAAATATAAATTGCATAAATAAACCACATTTAAAACACATAACCATTGAGTAGAAGATGAAGCAAATGAAATATGAAAACCCTTGAATGTGCACTATCAACTATCACTGTAATCAAGATATAGTACCAGTGAAAATACATCAAAGAGGATATGACAAAACAACTTTTGCAAAACATGATCACTGAACCAAGTGTAATCATTGTGCACTGTTATACAATACCACCATATATGCCAACCATGACAAGACTTACTGCCTAATTTACATATACCAAACCTAACATTGACCAAAAATCCTATAACAATTAAGAAAACATCAACACATAGCACAACCATTTATAATTGTAGACACATAAAAATGGCCTAGACCCGCAAACCATATTTTTATGTCTTATCATATTTTGTCTGTAGTCCAAATTCAACTATTAATTAAATAATTCATAATTATTTAATTAATTCATGTCTTTATTCCTCTTGATTATTTAAATAAATAAATTTTATTTATTTATTTAAAGGCATCACTAATTATCTAATGTCTCTCCATAATTAAATAAATTTCCTCCTATTATTTAAATAAATACGTTTTATTTATTTAAATTCGTCATTAATATCTCATGACCTCTTATAATTAAATAAATTCTTTAATTTATTTAATTATCGTCCACCATGGCTTTTTCCACTTTCAAATAAAGATATTTATTTAAAATTGTCCACTTTCCATTTCTTGGCTTTTTCTAATTTAAATAAAATCATTTATTTAAATTATCCCACTTTCTAATTTCCCCGCTTTTTATTAAATAATTAAAGAATTCAATTATTTTGTGTCACATGATTTTTCCTCCTTTTTGAGTTAAATTAATCTTTAATTCAAAATAATCTTTTTCCTCCAAAAAACAAATAACTTTTATTTGATTATTGAATTTTCAAATCTTGTTTTTTTGTCTAATCTTTATCTTCTTGATTTTTGAAATCTTTATCTTTTTGGCTAATTGTCACATTCATTTTCAATCGTCGATTTTATTTTCTCAAATTGTATCTTGGCCACTCATTTAATAATTTTTCCCTAACCCTAATTAGGGATTGTCACATGCAATCTTGACCTCTAATTTTAGTCTTTCATCAACTTTTAATCTCGGTCGTCCATCCAAAATTGCATTTTCTATAAAATTCCAATTTTGCTCACATTTTTGGATACTAACCACTTCATTACTTAACAACGCTTATACTTGCATTTCATACAATTCTTGGCATTTGGCATACTTGATTTCATAGGCATAGTCATATTTGATCTCATAGGCATAGTCATGTTGACATAGTTTTTATGCTTATCATTTGCATGATAGCATAGCATTTGTCATTCCAAATCCTTCAAACCTTGCATTGGACATTGTCATAGGAATTTTCTCACACATACAAATCTAAGGGAAATCATACATACGCTGCAAGCTAGAAGGTACTATGGAGATGAATCATGGAAGCAACGAGTAATTGGTATAATCATTCTTTGTTTTAGCTTTCTTTGTACTTCATAGTTTCATTGGGTTTTACTATTATTGATCTAATTTACTGACCCTATCTGAAAATAACCCATTGATACAATAATCACATATGCCAAAGATGGAGTATAAACATGAAAGCTCCCTTGAACAAGTCACCAATTGTGACCGTAACAAGTCACTCCCCCTATCTTCATGCATCATACTTGTAACAACCCTCTTCTAAATACTCAAGTAATCTAAAGAATTTACTAGAAGGTAAATCAACTTAGTAAACAAGAGAGATTTTTTTTTTTTTCATTTGCATAAGCACAAGAATAAAGTATAACTTTTCTAAATAAAATTCAAACTTGAATTCACATGTAATCATAACT
Organism: Sequoia sempervirens; assembly: GCA_007258455.2. Lineage (NCBI taxonomy): Eukaryota > Viridiplantae > Streptophyta > Pinopsida > Cupressales > Cupressaceae > Sequoia > Sequoia sempervirens. The sequence continues at coordinate 251,173,960 of VDFB02105785.1, read as the reverse complement.
AGAATCAATATAATTCCTTACAATATTCATTTATATCACATAAGATACACTTAACATAAGAATAGTTTTACCTCATAGGTTTTGACTGTCATAAGCCAGAACATGGAGTTCACTGCATCTGGAATGTTGATCTCTATCTTCACAAGCCTTAGAGAGTCTACTGCTATAGAGGGAGAGCATCATCCGAGTGCTTTTCCTCCAACCACAGACTCAAGTGGTCCTCCGCGCACTTCCTAACTGGAAGTGACCCGACCCTTCTCAAAGAGTATAGATATAAGGAACTATCAACTTTCTCCATCTCAGTCCTAGGGATGTGTCCTACAAAACTCAATCGACCATACAACTCTAGATCCCTTCTAGCTAAGTATGATCATTCTGATTGGTCATGCCATCTAGACACTCACCTATGACTCATCTTGGAACTGTCTCATCCTATAGTTTACTTACTTTATTTAGTACTCTAGACACAAACTAGTCTAAATAGAAAATCCATTTTAGCCAATCTGACATAGAACTAATCCTTAATCTAGGATATTCATTCAATGTAAAAATTTAGGTATTTCAAACCTTTTAAAAGTCCCTTATTGCATCCTTGCAATATCTAGGGTTTATGACTTCCTATCATTTTACTCTCAAGATTCAATACCCAACATCTTGATGTGTTAAATCAAGTTTCGACATTATTGTAGAATCTCTTAAGGTATTATAAAGACTTCCTGCCTTGTTCTATGGTTTCTTGACCTTTCATTGTCAATCAATATACATATATATATACAATGTCATATCTGACATAAGCGTTACATATTTCCTATATCCTCCTTGTTTCAATACTAGGGTTTAGCTTCTCTAACCCAATACATGGAAATATCAAACATCCTTGTTCTCCAAAGATAAAAGCATTAACGAAGCAAAACATAAGAGCAATTACTTCTAGTCTTACCCAGATGACTTAGCATTTCTCAAATTCACATTTCATATAACATGAATAAGCATGATATTCAAGGAATATTCTCATTGATATGTATATATATATATATATATATGTATATATATATATCTTAATTAGTGCCATTACTTCTCATGTAGTTAGTACTTTGACTAAGTTCAATCCTTCAACCTTAATAGGTTAGATTCGTAAGAGATAATAAATTGCTTCCAACTTCCTTGTCTACTCAATTTTATTCACCTTCAAATAAGGATAGGGTATAAACTCATATGATTATCATCCTTTATATAAGTATGTCGCATATACCTATAACAATAATCTCAAGTATGATAAGTTCAACAAAGGCTACAAGATCATCATCAATACATTGTAAAGATCTCTCTTTCTCTTGAGAACCATGACATAAGCAACCAATTCTATCAAAGGCTATCTAGGGTTCCACACTCGTGGGTCACCCATTTCCTTAACATGTAATACAAAAATTGACAAGAGGTTATTCTATTTCCTACAAATAAATCTTTTTCTATGTTGCAATCTGCTTACTTCAATATCATGATGATATTTTCTAATCTAAAAAATCCCTTGAGAGATCTAGCGAGATTTCATCTATAGAGCTATCCTGGTCTTTGACATAGACTAAAGGATCTATTTCCATTTTTCTTAGTTACCCACTACTATCTTGAAATCCAATTTCAATAATATATGACAATACAACATAATTATAATGCACTCTAGTTTTCTCCAAACCACTTAGGTGCTATATAATCCCTCATTACTCTAGGAATGTGAATATGTTATATAATAACCATTCTTTGACTGATGTCAATCGAATAATCCTAGAAGTTCTATTCACATATCAATAATTACAATCCTATTGATAATCCAATGTTCACTATCTTTCATCTTAAATGAATTATGAACTCATACAAGTGTTTCCTCGATACTCTGAATAATCAAGTATGTTGGCCCATTTCAAAACAAGCAATGGTCTAAAACTAGATACTAGATAATAAAGTTCTTAAATAAGGACAACAAGGCTTATATGCAGCAAACAAAGCCTATGCCATAACCATTATTCGTAGTAAAAAGATCTCACCTCTTACTGAACCATAAATTTTATCAAACTCAACCTTCTCTTTCAACACCTCACCGACTCTACCCATCGTTCTGCTATCCGAGAGAATGTATGATATTCCACTCCCTTATTTCGATGGTGAAAGCCTTCTCCTTCTGTCATGCCGTCATGCAATATCAAGACTTTGATCTAGCAACAAGCATTAGCAACTGCGCCTCCCCATTTCTTTGAGTTAAGCATCATTATTTAATATGGTTTCTCCCCTGCGGAATACATCCAGACTGAGATCCCACACACAGGAACTATTGATAGCTTTAGTAAGCATTCGAGAATAGTCTTCTCACAAGGTCTAGAAGACAAATTCTAGAGATCTCTTCTCCCTCTCCCAAAAGATGATGCTTGCTCCTGCTTTTCTTCATAATTAAATTCTATTCATAAGCACTTTTTTTTTTCCTAGATAGGAATGGATGTATCCTCCGAAATACCCTCTGCAAGAATCCGTTATTCCAACTGTGTGTCGGCCTTACTACTTGAGTATACACTTAAACCTTATTTCATCACAACTATCGGTCATGACGTTCTTGTGCGGCAAGATGCAGATCTTTGAACTATTGACTCCATCTTAATGGAGCACTGTTAAACTCCATGTTGATGCTCTCCTCCAAGCTTGTAGATGAACAACCGGTAAATCTTCTCAAGCTCCCCACCCGAAAATAGACCCCTTTTCCATTCCATTTTGTTGGTGGTTAAATCTGTTTCAACCCATACACACCCAACGAGTGGTTCACCCACAAATACCGAGGATTATATCATGGTCTTTTTTGAAGACTTAGGGGTTATTACCCCATCTTAATTTGCATGCCTATCTTCGAGGAAACTACCTCCCTTTACTAAGGTGGCATGAGTGGTTTCTCCCACTTAGCCAACTACCATGATCAAAGCTCGCACAAGCATGACACTTGAAAGACTATGGTGAGCTCCAAGCTCCCATTAGTTATGATGTCCACTATATCAAAGTAATAATGCAAGATCAAAGAAAATATTAAATATCAAATTTATATAATTACATTATAATATCATAACATGCATCCCCTAGATGCATACGAATATTAATATAACAAAGATGCCATTTTATTCAACGTCACAAAGAGGATCATCAATAATAAACACTTAAAGATTGGCATATATAAATGACAAATCATTTAGAAATTAAGAGTTGGTAACACAATCTTACATGATGGACGACATTGATCTATTTGTCATCTCTCGACGTATTCACCCTAAAAATGAACTCATGGATGATCATCCTAACGACTTTCCTTTTCAAGAAATCAACTATAATATTAGTTCCTCGACTTATTAAGCCAATTCAAACTATTATAAAGAATAAAGACAATAATAAACAACCAGTTAAGCAATTGAGGTCACAACATAAACTGATTTATGACATAAGAAGTGACATGATCGACATAAAGTATTCTCAATTGCAAAACAACTAATGTTTAACCTTGACGACGTCACTAACCCCCAAATGACCAGGTTGACATTAAACAACTTGAAATAGATTTAAACATCGACAAATTGTTGAGTCAAGACATAAACTTAAACTAGAAGGGTCGAGAATCACTTACCCTACTCAACTAGGTTCGCCATTTTGCATCAACAATAGACCTAAGATGGCAACAACCTGTTATTTTCCTTGTATCTATATCCTTCTCTCTGATGATTCTCTCCCTCCTTTTCTCGGAGGGTGGAAACTTGATTCCTGAATGCAACTTTCCATCACCACCTAAATATTAGTGTATTAATAATCATTTCATAATCCTCATGAAGTCATCACATCTTGACAACTTTTAAACACATGACAATTTTAGTGAAATAAACGTAACTCAAGAAAACATTGATTTCTCCAGACATTTTTCCTAAACATCTAATCATTGAATCATGTGTAATCATCTACTAATTACTTCAAAAGTAAAAAGTAAAACAGAGTTAAAGTTAGGGATGTAACAATACTTCACAATGTCACAATAGTAAAACTTACTACCTCCACTACTCTTTACCCATTCATTGATGCACTGATGCTACTCTTTGATGAAGACTTGTTGTTCATCCTACACTATCAGTATTGCTCTATCAAAATTACTTCCATACTATCAATCATGATATTTGAGCACTGTTCGGATTATCAACATAAGTGAACTATAACAGACCTTGACATCATAGTCCATGATCGATATATGATATGATTCTTGTGACAAAATGATAGCACTTTAACCAATTGTGACTACTCTCTGATATGTCTCATAAACATGTTGATGACCACCATGACAATTCTATCTTATGACCCATTTCACTGTCACAATCCTAATTTTTTCATGAATTTTAATCTCTCTTAGCATAGAAAGCACTTATTACACCTGCACTTGAAGATAGTCTACAAAGTAGGGACCTTGGAAGACTATCATGAAAACATTGTCCATTAGATGTAGAATCATACCTCTTATGTTTCATGCCCATCACATTGCAATATGACTATTATACTGAAATCATTGAACTCAACCTTGGAACCACTATGATAAGAGACTATCATTGACATAAGCATAGTGTATAACTAACATATACTTTTATTGTATTAGATTTTTGTTTGTTACTATCAGGAGAATAAAAAATGCATGTGAATATACAATCATATATCATAGTATCACTGAAACAATTCCAACAATGCCAAGTTGAAATAGGGTTATAGAATATTCATGGAAAGCTCCCCCTAAAGATGATCTCTAAAACCAAACAAGAATATTTCTTGTTCATATTATATGAGAATCATGCATCCTATCCATATATCTAAAACCATTGTCATTCACATCACTTATATATATATATATGTGCATCAAATATGCACATATATGCCAAGCTCAAGACTATATCACAAATGCCACCATCAAAGTCAATATAGGAATATACCAATCAATCATTTCAACTTGATATGTAAATGGCAATATTAATGTACCATAATGTCCATACCAATACTCTGTCATGTAACAAGACAATGAATGCCACAATGTACCACTTATTGGAGTACAATACCACTAAATACCTAAAACAACTGAGTACAATAGGAGCATTATACCAGACTATTAGAACAACTTGAGTATATCAACCTGTATCAACTTGAGTAACCTGTATCAACTTGAGTAAACTTCCTTATACTTGAGAAATTTGTGAAGATGGAGCGGTTAGAAGCATTGGCTAACTTGTCAAGCTTGCTGACAAGCATAGGATAAAGGTGGAGGTGGTTGAGGTCAAGGATTCCCCTATTGAGGAGGAAGAGGAGCAAAAAGAGGAGTGTAGGGATGTCCCTGGTCACAACTTGTAGCCAAAGGAAGTGCCTCCTATCAACTGGGATGAGGTAAATATGGGTTTATTTTGCAAGATGGCTGATGATGGGACGCAAAATTTTCTTTCTTTGGTGAAATGGTTGTTTTCAAAGGTGAAGGAGCTCAATGTTTAGGTTAAGAATTGGTAGGAGGTTTGTGTGGCAATGATCCAGTGCAGTCAGAAGGAATGGGCTATAAAAGGTAAGGTAAAATCTATGAATGTTATGCTGGATAAATTAGTTGTTGATGCTGACTGCCTGGAAGTTACTCATGAGGAGAGGATTTCCTCTTTGGAAATGATGATTAGTAAATTTGTAGAGGAGAGGTTTGTTAGAATTGAGGATAGAATTTGTAAGCTGTCTGAGGATTTGAAAACCATGGTCAACATAAGTAATAATTCATTGAAGTCAACTACTAAGGGTCTTGCAGTTTTAAATGAGGAAGCCCTCAATTGGACTGTCAAACCCCTGGAGCTGGGGGAAATTGAGAAAGTGATTGATGATATGAATTTCTCAAACCTGGTGGATAAAAATGTGGAGCCTATTCTAGCTATGGAAAAGGATGTGGAGGCCAAACCTTGTTTGAGGACTAGGAGTAAGATGAAGAAGCATGAAACTATTTCTTTTGATGAGCTCAAAGAGCTTATAAAAATGCATGAAGGGGTCATAGAGGATAATATGGCATTGGTCAATGTCCTGGAAAAGATGTTGTAGCTATTGCCGACTCTTATGCTTGATCAACTGGGTTGCTGTTAGTATGCTGACGGGTTTCTTTGGTTTTTTCTATTGTTAGCATTTTGGTTTTTTTGGCTACTTTTTTAATTGCTTAGTCTTTATTGTAGTTTTTTGTCGTTGTAAAGGGTTTTGGGCCCCCCTTCAAAACCTGCTTTTCCTCATAAAAAACTTGAGTAAACTACAAAAAAGTTATTTCCCTTTGAGTCAACTCAAAAAACATGGATCGAAACATAATGTGTAACCATAGTTAGCAGACTATCAAATGCAACAATGCATACCACTAGTGAAGTATGGATGTATCCAAATAATTAACACAATATTAACAAGATCACTATCAAGATGTATGTAGTGTGAAGGAACCAAAACGATAGCCAAGAATTGTTAGTAAAGATGTCAATCACTGAATTACATACTTCCAAATAGAAAAAATGATAATGATAAGTCCCAATTTCATCATAAGTACTCATTTATACAATAAGTACCAATTATGCCAAGTCAAATGGTGCAATGTTACCACTTGTTAAATGCAAATGTTACCAACTGTATCAAATTACTAGGAATTATTCTTTTGCCATAACTAACTCATACTGTCCATTACCAACTTATAAACAATCTAAATATCAATATCAAATAAAGTGAACCAAGATTCAACAAAATTCAAGTGAATCAAGTGTAAGCTTCAACCTCATTGTCCTTATATAGCAACATAAACATTGAAGTTTCACTTATCCAAGTTCCAACATCTACACTCATATCAACCAACTTTGTTAAGTGGAATGATCATTGAATTTATCTTATATTCCCATATCAAGACCAACTATAGTAATGAAGAAGAGTGTTGTATACTTGTACCAGTCAACCTATCGACAAATGTAAGTTGTCCAAATTATTACTCTATCCTATCCATTGATCAAATGTGAATGTAACCATTCAAAATGTAAGATCGAAATGAGGATTTGTGAGCATTAAGTGCAAAGAAACTTGTTAATCAACTTTTTCTTTCAACAACAACATAACTTTCACAAAAAAATGTCTCAAGCCTATCTCAATCACTGCCATTAAGAAATATTAAGAAGATTATTATATTTATGCAAGATTATCATTTCCATCAATACACTACTAGCAAATCAAAGATTCATCTATCATTCTTACCAAGAAAATACTGTGTCTGAACAAATTCAAGTTATTGTCACAAAGAATCAAAACTTAAACTACTATCAGAGGCCTCAAGCTCAATGCCACTATCATGTATTTTTATTATTGGTTTTTCTTAGTATTATCAGTTCTCCCTTATATAACCATCAACCTCCAACTTTTGATCACTTAATCAATTTATGAACACCCTTTGATACCAAAATTATTATGGTGAATTTCTAGTGTACCAACACAATTATAGATCAATAAGGATGAACATTGTGAAGTGATCTTGACACAAAAAAACAATTTTTGAATCAACTCAAGAAGCAACCAAAGCAACTTCAACAATACTGTCTCTACACTATGTATAATCTTACTCAACTTCCTTATTTTCTCTAGGGGCTAAAAGGTAAATCACTGACTTGCTCCCCCTTGCTATGAGATATTCCTTGTGTAATATGCAAAAGTTTAGAATCCTTTTTATCCTGATTTTGTTTTCTTCTCTAGATTTTCATAGGCTCCTTTTTATTGCTTAAAGTATCTTCTTGATTAGGTAATTTCAACAATTTACTTCTACAAAACTTGGCTCTATTTCCAAAACCATTACATATATTGCACATGACCAAGGATCTATAACCTCTCATGAATCTAACATAATCATTTAGAACCTATCTACCACAATCTCTTGCAATGTGACCAAGATTCTTACATCTAAAACATGTGACATTATTCTTTCTATATGCCAACTCATTAAAATTCTTTTTCCCATCATTTTTATTTTTATACATCCAACATTCTAATTCTTTATGACCATATGCAAAACATAAATAGCAATAACCATTAAATTGAGAGTAGCTATACCTTTTCGAATGATATTTATTTGAGAACCTGCTTGATCTTCTTCTTCCAATATCAACAACATTCTCTTTTTCTTTCTTCTTGGTTTCAATCTTAGGGGCAGCAGAGTAATAATTTAGGTCTACCTTCTTTCTTGGAGTCTGTCTAACATTAAAAACCTTTCCATATTTTATTTCAAATACTATTTCATGTTTAGGCTTATCTTGAATTCCATAGCTTTGTCCTTTTTCATACCCTAAACCAAAAATGTCATTGTGATACTTTTGCTTATCCAACATCTCATTTAGCTTGTTGGTACTTTGATCAAAATTCTGATTTTTATGTAACTGAAACTTGAAACTTTAAAGATCTTTCCTTAGATCTACTATTTCACTTTCTAACTTTTGGAACTCAAGAGTTTTGACTTCAAGATCAGATTTTGTAAAATTAACTATCCTTTTGGATTCTTCTATTTCTATCTTTAGACTAATAATAAGTTTGTTAGACTCTTCAAGGTTTAAAGAAACTTTTACAAAATCTGAAAAATACCTTGTCCTTGGAGTCTTTTTGTTGTTTAAGTTGACCTTCTAATCTTTGATTTTCTTGTCTAAGTTGCTTGATTGTTTTCAGAGCACACAAGAGTTCACCTTCTATATCAACCTCACACTCCTCTATATCTGATTCATTCATGTCCACTACAAATTCATCAAGTTCTATATTAGAGATCTTTTCTTCTATAGGCCTTGGATTCTCCTTAGGAATTTCTACTTTTGAAGGCTGTAATTTTTCTCTCATTCTTATTCCTCTTTCCCATGACAACTAGTACTCCACCAGGAATCCCCTAGTTTAACTCTAGACAAGGGTTTGGATCTGATACCAATTGTTGGAGTACGTGAGACACTGAGAAGGGGGGTGAATCAATGTCTAGACAAATTAATTCAATTTGTTGACATTTAAAAACAAACCTTTTTAAGCCCTTTGAGAACAATATGAATTATGTTTCAAGAGATAACATGTGTACCAATTTGAATTGTTGATTCTTAATCACACAAATGTAAGTGCAGAAATGTATAACTATGAAGCAATAATATTGTGTGTGTGAAATATTGGATCAATTTAAATTAAAATCAAACAACATATAAATAAGACATTAAATCAGGAAAACTGAAAAATAAAACAGAATAAGCAAACTGTTATCTCAGCTTTCCCGAAACCATCTTATCTCTCTCTAACTCCAGCGTTTTGTTGTTTCTAATGGCTCTTAGATCAATAGATCAAGCTCAACAAAAAGATAGCTAAAGAACGAGATATAAAATGCATATTATGCTAAATGCAAAACTATGCTAAGGATGATAAGATCGCTGTGATGCTGAAAATGATATGAATGCCTAAGCTAATTGCATGTAGATTAGTGCGTTTTCATATGTAAATGCGTAGGTGTATGCGTGCATAGTGTGTAAGTGCGGATGATTAACCAAGGCTTGGATTTGCACCAAAATTTATAGAGTTCTCAAGAGGATTCGATTGGCTAATTCGATTGACAGTCCGGATTAAGCTTGTTCGAACGAACGGTGGCAGATTTTCAAAAGTGGAGAGAAGAATGGATGGTTTCCCTTTTCTTTCAATTTTCGTCATTGAGTTTTGAAGGGAAACTTCCATTTCGAAGGATAAGTTGAGAATTTGGAAGGGTGAGTTTAGCGTGAGTTAGAAATTAAATAAAATATATTTATTTAATTTGGAAGTGAAGAAGAAAATGGAAACTCCCATAATTAAATAAATTATTTAATTATGTTTTAGAAATGAAATTAGAGTGAGGAAATATTAAATAAAATATTTAATATTTAATTCGATTATGGGATGGAGAATATTCCATTATTTGAATATTCAAAAATATTCAAACTTTAGAACACTATGATAACCAAATATAAATAAATTATGAAAATTTATTTAATTTAATTAAGCGGAAGGTGGAAATGTCAATAATTAAATAAAATTATTTATTTAATTAAGGTAGAAAAATTTAGAAAATGAACGATATAAATAAATAGTTAAATTTATTTATATGTAGATGACTTTAGGGGAATTAATTAAATAAATCATATTTAATTAATTAACAAGCTTAATCATGACCATTTTTAGACGTATACATTTTGCCCCTCTTTGAAGTGATGTGTGAAATGCATTGCTTCAAAGAAAATAAGATTTTGCCCCTGATATGCTTTTTGATGTTTCTGCTAATGATGCCCCCTCGGGAGATAAATTACGAATGAGAGAGAGTGATTTAGCTCGCGATAAATGATGAAAAGAATGTCCCACTATTGAAAAATAAAGTAAAAAAGGCCACAAACTTACCCTTAGTTGACTTTAAAAGGTGAAAAGGTGAAAAAGACAAGTCATTTGCACTTTTGACTTTAGTGAATACTGTAGCTCTGAGAGTGACATCGCGACATGGAGATTCCTTATCATCGCCATTGATTCAAGAGATCTCACCGATATCAGAGGCCAGCAACGTACGAACCACCGGTGAGTCAATCTATCCTCCTATGCTTTCGAATTTTTACATTGTTGCATCAAAATTTTATGTTTTCCACTAATTTTGTTTCTAAAAATGTCGTTTGCGCGCATCTAGGATAGTTTAATCGCTTTCAAAAAATTTAGACGCGCTTAGGGTAAAAACAGACGCGCATATAGCATTAGTTTGAAATTGTTATTTTAAAACCAGTTTAGCGCATAGAGTGAAAACAAACGCGCATATAGGAATGATAGAAAATTTTAGGAGTAAAGCGCTTTTAGGGTAAACAGTGGTGCATAGAGAAAAACACGCATCCAGTGAAAAGAACGGTGCTTAGGATGATTAAAGTTGTGCATATGGGAAAACGCGCATAGGAGGTCTGTTTAAGCGCATTTGGTGAAAACAACGGCACATACGGGATTTAGCGCATCCCGTGAAAAGAATGGCGCATATGGTAAAATAGGAAGAATTGATGTTTTGATGATAGGAATGTAAAAATGATGATGAATATTGCTTCCTTAGTCAATAGATAGGTAAATTGTCATGTCATCATGTTGATATGGATAGAAATGATAGAATAATTTGATTAATTGATTGATAACTTTGCTTCCTAGAGTAGAAAACAAAGAGTAATTGAACTGATAACTTTGCTTATGAGAGTAGAAAACAAAGAGTAGACGGTTGATATGACTTCTGATAAATTTGCTTTCTACAATAGAAAACAAATAGTAATTGATGGTAGAACAGATTGATATGATATCTAGATAGATAGATTGTGTGTTGATTTGCCTGATAGGATTGATTGTGTGATATGAGTCAAGTGATATGATGCATTGATATGAGTCATTGATATGGTTCACTTGATATAGATTACTGATATAGGTCACTGATAGAGGTCACTTGATATAGATCACTGATAGAGGTCACTGATATAGGTCACTTGTTATAGATCACTGATAGAGGTCACTGATATAGGTCACTTGATATAGATCACTGATAAAGGTCACTAATATAGGTCACTTGATATAGATCTGATAGAGGTCACTGATATAGGTCACTTGATATAGATCACTGAAAGAAATGAGTCTAATTGATGTTTTTTGAATGATTGATATGATTCTGATAAATTATCCTTGTGATGAAAATAGGAGGTTTTCAAAAACCTCCAGATTAGAGAGCGACACTCAAAAAGATGGGATAGGATTCCCGAGTTGACACCTGTTGATATAGCCTTGATAGATACATGTGGTCTGAGATCCTTGTTGGTGATGCTATCGATTCAGGTCAACAGAGGTTTGTTGACAGCACTAGCAGAGTGATGACACTCGAAGCACAACACCTTTCATATGCTGACTGGTGAGGTGACAGTGACTCCTGAGGACGTGTATAGGATATTAGGTATCCCAGTGGTTGGAGCCCTTGTGTATTATGATTACAAGGAGCTCGGGGGTACAGATGCTTTGAGGAGAGTGTACAGAGATGCACAGATTTTTGGGTATTGGGTACCATGGGCTGATTTTTGAGGATATCCAGCCTTGCCTGCAGTTTTGGGTGCATGTATTGGAGGTCTCCTTTGTCTGGATCGCCGAGCAAAGGGATTATCAGTGGGATGGAGTAGGATTCTGGAGCAGATGCTACTACAGCCGCAGAGATATACATGGGGGAGCTGCATGCTAGCACATCTTTATCATGATTTGCATCAGGTAGTATACAAAGGTTCCTCCAGTTTGTTTTGTGGTGTGACGTTGCTGCAGATCTGGGCATGGGAGCATTTTGCTGTGACGAGACCGGCGTGCCCTAGAGTTAGGCCACTAGGCAGGTCTTATATCTATATGTATGCTATGTTCCTTACCCAGCCCAAGCTGGGAAAGGTAGATTACTGGAGGTGACTACTGGATGACATGGATATAGTTGTATGGTGATCGTATCTTGATTACGAGCTGTGGGCGACAGATGATATAGAGATGTCGTATGTATGCATTCCTCGGTTCCTAATAGGGTGGACTCCCTTCATTCTGGAGAGGTTTTTGGCATTGCGGGTCTAGAGACAGTTTGGATTCATGCAGGGGATGCTGCAAGGTGTTGCACACTACGCCCAGAGCAGAGATGAAGTCAGATGGGGGCCATGTATTTCGTATCAGATAGCGTATAAAAAGTTTCAGTCCTTGGCACCTGAGGTATGGGTTGATAGGTGAGACATTGTGGATGCGGGCATGTCTGATGAGTACTCTGCATATTTTCACATGCATCCCTTTCCATGGTTTGCTAGTTTGGATGAGCCAGTACCTATTTTGGTAGCACCATAGCCAGGGGTAGTGAGACAGGAGGATGTGGCCGGCGGTGAGCAGGGAGCAGTTGGAGGAGAGGAGGTGGAGAGAAAAGATGAGGATAGTTCAGATGATGATGATGGAGATGATGGCAGGGAGGAGGGACAAGTGCTGGGGAGAACGAGGCTGGATATTCTGCAGGGTGTCCAGATCATGCGGCAGCCGAGGATAGGGATTGGGAGATAGACAGTGATCCGGATGGCATCCTCCTCTCAGTAGCGACAGATAGCCACACTTTAGGCCCAGGTGCAGACACTATAGGGGCAGTAGGGACAGTTGCAGAATCAGCTGTCATAGGCTCAAGGATTCATTGTGCAGCTACATGCACAACTAGCACAGGCTCAGGCTCAGGCACAGGCACCTGCCCTAGGCCCACAATTAGCTCAGGTGATTGCAGAGAGAGATGCATTTAGATGGAGGGAAGTAGAGGCTAAGCACGTGGCTCAGAGACTGATGGGGACTATAGAGAGTGTGTCACTGCGGGATGCCATTGCGGAGGGCATGGAGATGGTACGGGAGGTTGAGTATTACAGGGTCAGATACAAGGAGCTGTGTCCTCTAGATCGCAGAGAGCAATACCCGCAGTACCATAGCAGGACGAGGAGTAGATCACGGACACACACGCAGAGCAGGGGAGTGACTAGACCTCAGCAGGACCCAGATGTAGGTACCAGTGGCAGGCCACCTCCTTTCGGACTAGCTCCATCAGGGGCATTGACCAGCTAGATATGTGATGTTCATCTTTTTTTTTTTGAGCATGTATACCATTTTTTATCTTATTTGATGTATGTTGCTTTGGACATTTTAGTTTTATTGGACATGTGGACATTTGTATCATTTTTGATGAGTGATGATATGCAGCGGCGATGATTATTTTGGATTATGTGATATGTACTTATGAGATGATGATGTGATATGCATTTATTTCTATATGTTATGATTTGATGACTAACATGATATGCAGGAAGATTCGATTATGATGATGCATACTAACAATGCTATGTAGGTGGATGATTTATGATGTGATTATGAAAAATGTATATATGGAATGTTTATTTTTTTGGAGTTTTCAATGAAGGTAAAAGATGATAATATGAATGTTGTGTTCATGATATGCATTACGAATTCTGTATGATGAAATGGTATTATATGATGTAAAAGGATGTGAAAAAAATAATATGAGATTGAGATGAGTAGATAGTGATGAAATGTATAATAAAATGATATGTGATGAAAGTATAAAGATTTGAAATAAAAATGAAATGAATAATAATGGATGCATAATGATAATGAAATGATGATGATATGATATGATAAAATAAAAATAAATGATGATAATAATAATAGAATGAGGTGATATAAATGAAGTGAATGATAATGATAGCGAAATGATATGTCTTGATAATGAAATGAAATGATGTGATCAATAATGTGATGATAATGATAACGATACCGAGATGGTAATGACATGAATGAAATGATAAAATATATGATAAAAATGAAATGAATGATGGTGCAATAAATGATAATGATAATGAAATAATGAAATGATGTCGATGTAATGATAATGAATGAAATGATAATGAAGTGATAATGAGAATGATATAATAATGATAATGAAAATGAAATGATAATGAAAATGCAATGATAAGATGATAATGCTAATGATGATGATAATAAAAATGATAATGAAAATACAATGATAAGATGATAATGGTAATGTAATACTAAATGATAATGATAATGCAATATTAAATGATAATGATAAATGAGATGTTAAATGATAATGATCATGCAATACTAAATGATAAATGATAATGAGATGTTAAATGATAAATGATATGATAATGAAATGATATGGTATGTTAAATGATACATGATAATGCAATGGAATGATAATGAAAATGATAAATGATATAGAATGTTAAATGATACATGATAATGCAATGGAATGATAATGAAAATGATAAATGATATAGAATGTTAAATGATACATGATAATGCAATGGAATGATAATGAAAATGACAAATGATAGAGAATGTTAAATGATACATGATAATGTAATGGAATGATAATGAAAATGATAAATGATAGAGATAATGAAATATTAAATGAAAATGATAACGAAATGAAATGATGATAATGGTAATGCGGTGATGAGATGATAATGAAACTAAAATTAATATGAAGAAAAATGAGTGAAATGATGCAATGCCAATGGAACTAATATGAATGATAATGGATGAAATAATGAAATGCCAATGAATGATGAGGTGATAAATGGTAATGGTAATGAACCAAACATCCACATTGTCCTCCACAAATAGTCCAAAGAAGCTTGACAACCATTGGCCTTTCAAAAACTCTTGATGCAAATCCAATATGCAGTTATGTACAATGACCTAAAATGAAATGCAACTAAATGAAGCTGACCTTTTTGTTGAGCTTATTGATATATTTGCTGGAATCATCATAGGGCACTTTTAAAATGTTGGAAGTATGTACAAGCATCAGAGGGGAAATTAGCACCAATGATGACCTAAGTACAACTTTCATGATTTTTGATATAGCAAGTGAACACAAGCACCTAGGTATAATTGAACCGAGATGACCTGAGAATTTCTTGCATAAACAGACAAAGACTAACCACCATCTGATGCAAATTTGGAACTATCATCAATGATAAACTTTCAATCATCACGTCTCGCGATGTATTTGCAATAGATAAATGATTAACCTCCAGACAGCAGACAAAGAAAAATCATCCTCTTTCCTTGCCACTCTAGTTCAGTACATCATCGAGTGTGCTCCAGAGAAATGATATCGAAAATTAAACAACCATTATTCAAAAATGGAAGACTGTGATTCCAAACATTATTCAGATTAGAGATCATCCAGATATGAGTCATGATAAAGTATGCAACTGAAATCTACTGTGACGTGGATCAATGATTGGATGTTTTAGTTTGATTTGGTTGTTTTGTTCGCGTGATTGGTTTTGACGTCATTGTCTCGCTATTGAAAGTTGATTGCCCCCAGTATGCCCATGTTTGCCCTTGGTATTGACACAACTTGCTGAAATGAATATGTACAATAATCAAGCCAAGGTAAGACATTATCGCTCAAGGAAAATGATGATAGCATGGTGCTGGTGTGACCCTAAGATGATGGAAAAGATGCATGAAAAGGAAGGCCAAAAAGTTAAGTGCGAAACATGAACTAATAGATGGAGAGCTACAAATAGTGTCTGTTTGCCAGATTTTGACTATTTGTTCTTATTGCATTTTTCTTGTCAATAGACTGCCTGTTTGCCAGGTTTTCACCCTATGACTTTCTTTTTTTTTCTTTTTTTTTTGCGCTACCAAGATGCCTCGTTGCCGGTTTTCACGGGTAACCATTTTTTAGGACTTTTTCTAATTTTTTGTATTTTTCTGATTGATTTTAGGATTTTTCGTGACTTTTTCTTATTTTTTTGGATTTTTTCAGGACTTTTTCTGATTTTTGATTTTTTTAGGACTTTTCTAATTTTTGGTTTTTTTAAGGACTTTTTTTGATGATGATAACTTCTTTAGACATAATACTTCTTCAGGTGCATGCTATTGATTGGTTCATCAAACAGGTCTCTTTCTAGCGTTGATAGTTTGTAGGCTCCTGAACCATAGACTGCGATAACCACATAAGGACCTAGCCAATTTGGTTCAAAATTTCCTTTCTTCTTTCTATCTTGCTGATTGCGTGGGTTCTCTTTCAGGACAAGATCACCCACCTGAAAGGTACATGGCTTTACTTTGTGATTATAGCTGCGAGACATCATCTATTGATAAGCTTTCAAATGATCAGCTGCTTTTTGTCTCTTCTCATCTAGAAGTTCAAGCTCTTGAAGTTGGGAAACTCTATATTCATCATCTGTTGTGAGGCCTTTCAATGATACTCTAAGTGAGGGAATCTCAACTTCTAAAGGTAATATGGCCTCTGCTCCATAGACAAGAGCAAATGGTGTTGCTCCTGTTGGCGTGTAGACACTAGTTCTGTAGGCCCATAAGGCGGGATTGAGTTGAACGTGCCAATCCTTCCCTAAATCATTCACAGTCTTTTTCAAGATTTTTAATATTGTTTTATTTGAGGCCTCTGCTTGGCCATTCCCTTGTGGATAGTAAGGTGTTGAATATCTATGCTGAATGTGAAATCTCTCGCAAAGTTCATCAACATCTTGATTTTTGAATGGATGTCCATTATCTGTAATAATGGAGTGGGGAATGCCATACCGACAAATAATATAGTTGAGTATAAATGATGAAATTTGTTTGCTGGTAACTTTAGTAAGAGGGATTGCCTCAATCCACTTGGTAAAATATTCTGTAGCTGTGATGATGAACTTATGCCCATTCGATGAAGAAGGATGAATCTTGCCCACTAGATCTAACCCCCATTGAGAAAATGGCTAGGTTGGCGTGAATGATTGAAGTTCCTGTGCGGGAGCATGAATGAGATTCCCATGAATCTGACATTTTGAACATGTTTTCACAAAAGTGAATGATTCCCTCTCCATTGTAGGCCAGTAGTAACCCATTCTAATCAATTTCTTGGATAAGGTCAATCCACTTGAATGAGTACCATAGATGCCACCGTGAACTTCTTGTAAAGCTTTGTCAGATTCCTCACATTTAAGACATTGGAGTAAAGTACCATCAAGACCACAGTGATAAAGGATGTCAGCGATAAGAGTGTAGTGAGCGGATTGGCAGATAAAGTTGCGTTTCTGATTACAGGATAGATCAGGTGGTAAGATATCGTCTTTGAGGTAGGCATAAATTTTTCCGTACCAAGGTGAATTGGATCCTACCAAGTGGCAAATGATTTGGCTTTCAGGGGTATCATAAGTAGGTGTAAATGATTGTTCCACCAGAAATTCATAATGAGTCTGAGTTTCTGGGAGTTGTAACAATGATGCGATCGTAGCCATGGCATCAGCTGCTTTATTATCAATCCTTAGAATTTGTGTGAATTTGATGTCCACAAAGTATTTCTTGAAGTCATCCACCATCTTTTTATAAGGCAGCAGTTTGTCATCTTTGGTCTGATAGTCATTATTGATCTGACAAATGACTAGCTGTGAGTCGCCATACACCTATAATTCTATAATTTTCTTTTCCAGTGCTATTTTGAGCCCAGTGATCAATGCTTCATATTCGGCTATGTTGTTGGTGCATGGAAACATCAGCCTATATGATTGAGGAATGGTGTGTCCTTGAGGGGTGACGAAAAGTATGCCTGCCCCCGATCCATGTTGAGTGAAAGAACCATCAAAATATAAGGACCATGGTTGTTTAGATTCTGTAGTAAAGACATCAGCATCTAGAAATTCAATGTGCAGGGGATGATCTGCTTGTAGTGGTGCTTTAGCTAATTGATCAACAATAGCTTGTCCTTTGATTGCCTTGCGATCAACATAATGGATGTCGAATTCACTCAGAATCATTACCCACTTTGCTAACCTTCCTGTTAATGATGCTTTGCTTAACAAATACTTGAGTGGATCAATCTTTGAAACCAGATTGGTTGTATGGGTTAACATGTAATGCCAAAACTTCTGTGAAGCAAAGACTACTACCAGACAAGCCTTCTCGATAGAAGTGTAATTGAGCTCATGAATTGTCAGTGTTCTACTGATGTAGTAGATTGCACGTTCCTTTCCTGTAGAGTCTTCTTGTGCTAGCAATGCCCCCAGAGATGTCTCTGTTGTAGCAATGTATAAGACTAGTGGTTTATCTAGATTTGGTGGTATAAGAACTAGTGGAGTCATTAAATATTGTTTGATTTGTTGAAATTCCAATTCACATTTGTCATCCCACCTGAAAGGAACATTCTTATGCAGTAGATGTGTGAAAGGTAAACTTTTGTCAGCCAATTGTGCAATGAAACTTCATATAGACTGCAGTTGTCCCTGTAGTGATCTTAACTGACTGATGTTCTTTGGTGGAAGCATTTCCATAATGGCTTGTAATTTCACAGGGTCTACTTCAATTCCTTTTTCTGAAATAATGTACCCCAAGAGTTTTCCAGATTTGACTCCAAAAACACATTTCTTAGGGTTGAGGCGAACTTTGAATTTCTCTAATCTTGCAAATATTTTTGACAATATTTCAAGATGTCCTTCTCTAGTGTATGATTTTGCCAATGTGTCATCTACATAATCTTCCATGAAGATATGCATCATGTCATGAAAGATTGTAGTCATGGCTCTTTGATAAGTAGCCCTAGCATTCTTCAAACCAAAAGGCATGACATTCCAACAGTAGGTTCCCCATGGGTATGTGAAAGCTGTTTTCTCCTAGTCTTCAGGTGCAATCTTGATTTGGTTGTAGCCAAAAAAACTATCCATTAATGAATACATGGCATGGCCAGCTATCAGATCCATTATAGTGTCGATGTTGGGTAGTGGGAAGTCATCCTTAGGACATGCTTTATTAAGATCTCTGAAATCTATGCATATTCTAATAGTTTTATTTGGCTTAGGTATAGGAACAATGTTGGAGATCCATTCTACATAGTCAATTGGTCTTATGAAGCCCACATCAAGGAATTTTTTCAGTTCTTCTTTAACCAATAACACAACATGAGGGTGCATCTTTCTAAGTTTTTGTTTCACCGGCTTGACCCCTGGTTTGATAGACAAGTGATGCATGATAAGATCAGGGTCAATACCAGGAATGTCAGCGTAAAACCATGCAAAATTTACTTGATTTGCTTTCAGGAATTCTATGAACTTTGGTATCTCTTTCTTTGTCATTGATGCAACCAACTGTAGGATCCTCGGTTTGTTTGAAGTTTCAAGGTTGACCGCATTTGTAGGCTCAATCAGAATAGGCGATCACTCATGATAATGCTCTGGAAGAGTGTCAAGATTCCCATCGTCTGGTGCCTCAAAGAGGTTTTCACCATCTGATACGCTCTTTATTTTATCTTTTGTTTGATCTAATACTGCTAGATTCTGGTTTTCACCATTAGATCTTTCTTTTTTATTTTTACTTTTGCAGCTAGGAGACTTGACACTCTCCTGATCAAAAACTCTATGTCAAAAATCGCTAGTGGAACAATCATTTGTATCACCTGCAGAGAGGAAGTTTACGATAGCTTCGTCACTTGGAAACATGGGTATGTCAATAGGTTTGGTTGAATCCCAATCAATGAGATCACGATAAATTAAAGACATCGGATCATCAAGTTGTGTGAAATCGGCTATGGTTAAGGTCATAATGAAGTGGTCGGTAGGATCCCAGGTATGAGGTGAGTCAATGATGATACTGTCCTTGTGATAATCTTGTTCGTTTAGATCTAACTCAATATCACTAGAATCATAGTTGATTTGTGGTTCAGATTCTTGTGGTTGGGACCCTGACCCTTCACCTTCAATTAGAGTTGGGGCATACTGGTGTATTACATCAACCACTTTATCCCTCCAGAATTCATCATTATAAATGGTGTCCCATTCATATTCAATAGAGTCTGTGTCAGAATTGTTCTCCAAGAAGTTCTGAACTATTGTCAAACATGCTTCTGAGCCTTCTTGCAATGTGAAGACAATGTAATGTAGTTGTTTGGATGTGCTTTCTTTGGAGTGAGTATCATAACCTAATCCAGTTTTCTCTTTTGCAGAAAGTCCACGAAGGTGAATGGGTTCAACTACTCCTTCCTTCCTTTTTCCAATAGGACCTTTGTCATAGCCCATCTTCTGCATGATTGAATACCCTTTTCCATATTTATCTGTGGTAATTTGGCATTAGAGATTGCTTCTTCTTCATCTTTATAGAGCCAATTTAGAATTTCTGTATCCTCAGGATTTTCCATGGGGAATTTTTCTTTGATGAATTGTCCATTAAATTTTGTGATTGGCCCTATTGGTGGTTGCTTTGATGTTGATGCTACTGATATTTGATGTTCCCTGATAGACAGTTGTCCATGTGATCAAGGTGATGTAGGTAAATTGGCAAGACAAAGAGAGTATTCTCCAACTGCATGATCCTTGAATTTCAATTTTTTGTCAAACGTATTGGTCAATTGACTGATTTGTGTGTCAATATTTAGAGAGGTACTAGCATGAGCTTCTCGATTATTAGGAACCAAAGTATCCTGACTGGCTTTTATGTTGGCACAAGTTTGAATATTGGGATTATCAGCAGGTATCATGATTTCCTGTCCATTATAAGGAAACTTAAGACATTGATGATAGGTTGATGGGACAGCTTGCATTTCATGGATCCATGGACGACCCAACAAGATGTTATATGCAAGATCATAGTCCAGTACTTGGCAGAAAGTATTCTTTATAACAGGTCCCACTCTGATTGGCAACATGATCAGACCTTTGGATGCTCTTTCTTCATCATCGTAAGCTTTTATGGTAATCTTTCATTTGAAATCAATGGAGTCCTCAGAAAATCCTAAAGCCTTAACCAACTTCATGGTATAGATGTTCAGACCAGCACCTCCATCTATTAGAACTCATCTGATAGGAAATTTATGAATCATGACTTCTAAGTACAATGATGAATTATGGGGATGAGTTATGGAAACGTCATCTTTTTCAAAGAATGAAAGGCAACTGGGTGAGGAAAAGTGTCCTACCATGGCTTGAAATTGATTCACATCCAAGTCAGTGGATACATTAGTTTCAACGAGGGATTTTTCAAGAATTTCTTTATGGGCTGGAGAAATCTTCAATAGTTCTAGAATAGAGATTTGAGCGGGGATTTTCTGAATTTGATTGACCAAATCATATTGATGTTGAGGTGGAGGTTTAGTGATTTTTGAAGAGGCTCCCTTTAAAACAACTTTAGCTTGCGCTCTTGTTGTTGTGTTGACTTCTCTATATTCCACCTTCTGGTTGACTTTAATGACATTCACCCGCTCGTCGTCTGCATAAAGATGATTGATTATATGATCATCATTGATATGATTCACATTTTTTTCAGAAGACTCACCCTTTTGATAATTGGGCAAAGGGTTGCGAAATGCTTGGTGGTTTGCATTGGTTTGTTGATTTCCTTCTATTGTGATGATGTCATTGTCAATCAAGTCTTGAATGGCATTCTTCAAGGCTTGGTAGTTATTCGTGCGATGACCTTTGCACAGATGATAATCACAATAGTATGCCTCATTCCATGATGGAGGCTTTATACTGGGTTCATAATTTCATTGTGGTGGCAAAGTAATGACATTTTTGGCCATCAACTCTTTGAATGTTGATTCTATAGATTACCCCAATGGAGTGAAAGTTCTTCTATTAGAGAAGAATGAAAATATTTGTGGATTTGAATTCGAGGTGTTCCCTAAGGAATTGTGATTGTTATTGGGTCCTCGGTAACCTTGGTTGTTGGAAGTCCCTTGGTTGGGAGTAGAGTGTTGATTTATATTGTTCCTCGGAGGAGGAGGATTATTTCCATGATTTGCAATTGAGTTGACATTGTTATTGTGAGTGTTTGGAGTGCTGAGGACAAATGGCTTGGTCAAGGCATGATTCACATCAACAACACCATCATTCACCATATTTTTGTTGTGAGTCCAAAATTTGGACTTGTCCTGATTATTGTGATGGTTGGATGAGCTAGGATTTTCTTTGTCATGTTTTATTATTCCTCTTTTGACCAAAGCATTTTCAATGGTTAAGGCATCTTCAATCATTTTCTCAAAAGAAGGACAATGTAAGTTCAAATGATATCTCATTTTAGAATTTAAACTGTTAATGAAAGTAACCATCTTTTCATTTTCAGGAATAGGACGTGGATATCTGGTGAACATTCTTCTCCATCTCTGAAGAAATGTAATGAAAGATTCACCAGGTTTTTGTGCAACTTTGCAAAGATCTAACATGGTGATCTGGTGTTGTATGTTGTAGGTATATTGTGATATGAATAGGTTGATCAATTCTTCGAATGTCCTGACGGGAGGTGTAATCTTAGATAGCCATTCCATAGAGTGTACCCCAAGGCTCCTTGGAAACAATCGCATCAAGTAAGTGTCTTCATGAGCGAATTCCAATGTCATGTTTCTGAAGTCTCTAACATGATCGATTGGATCTGTTTTCCCATTATAGCGACCAAATTTTGGCATTTCACAATGCTTGGGAAAAGGAATCATGTTAAGACTTTAGTGGAAAGGATAAGGACAAATGTCCTCCAGAGTGTATTTCTTTGTGGTTGTTCCCCCTTGTAACTCTCTAGCTTGTCCTTGAAGTGCCTTGATTTGTTAGGTCAAAGCACTAAGATCAGAAAGGGGTGTCTCTTCAGGTTTGTTTTTCAAATTTTCAGTATTAAAGTCATGAGGCAATTTAGTCCCTTGTTCGGCTAGATAGTGAAAATATTTTTCCTTATCTCACTGCAAGATCCTTTCAATGGCTTTTTGAAATTTTGGATCTTGTTCAGCCTCTCTAAGATGTTCCTCATCACTATCCACATGGATTTTATCTCTATAGTTATGAAATGGATTTTCTTCTCTGTTGTCCATGTCGTTGTTGAAAAGTGGATTTTGATTTATGCTGAAAAGAGGATTACTGCTTTCTCCTTCTTCTTGAGTGTTTTGAGTCCTTCTTGTTGAATTTTGTCCTTCAATTTATTGAATAGGGATCTTGTGAAGATAGGCATATGACTTTGAAAATTTCCTCTATACTTAGATCACAGTTTTGACAAGTGTGATGATGATGATCTAATAAGATGCAGAATCTTATGATATGATCAAGAATGCTCCTAATTTATTGATTGTGGCTTCCAATTGATGAAGGATTTTAGAATCCTGTTAGGGAAGTTGAACCAAAAATTAGAAAGCTGTTTGAGAGATGCACTTCCTAAAGTTTTGATCTTTGTTTTCAAAGAAAGGTTCCAAAATCACTGAAGGATTTGATTGGGATGTGAAGGGTATTCTATAGAAGGTTGTGATATGTTGTCAAATTCAAGAGGTTGGTTATGATTATGCCATTGTGATAGAGCTAATCTTTGATAATAAGCTGAAGAATCTAAGGGATCTACAACATACTCATCAGTGAATCCTCTAACAAAGTCCTAGTATCTTTGAAGAAATCCTTGGTAGTGAAGCAAAACTTGTCAACTTTTGTACAAGAATTTTCTCTTTTGTAGTGTTTTCTTGTATCCTAATGGTTTCTTGGGTTTTCTAATCCTTTTAGACACTGATTTCTTGAGAAATTTTGTTGATCTCCAATCTCTAAGCATGGGAAAAGTATTGGGAATGTAATTGGACAAATAGTATGAAATTTTTTTTGAGTGATTTCAGTTGTTGTTCTTCATGTTCATTTTGGATGATCTCTTTATCTGAATTAATGTAATGGAAGACACAACAAACATTCTTGAAAATAGTTGTTCTTAAAGCCCTATACTAACATGAAGTGTTTGATCAAGAAAATGTTTTTCAACAAATGTTTTCACAGGTTTTGCACATGAAAGACAATTCAGACAGACTCACTCTTAAATGCTCAAGTAGGTCATTCTAGTAATCAACAACCCACATCTTAGAACTGCGTTGACTCACATAGCTGTGTCACCCCCAAAGGGGCACCCGTGTTTTTGTCTTTTCTAGGAGCATACTCAGAGTTACGGAAGTGGATACCGAATCCCCTAAGCAAATGGTCCTTGGCAGTTATATGGTGAGTGTCTTGGGGGCAGATTCTTCCCTCCCCTTGCACTGTGATTATTAGAATTTTCGGAAACTGACTTTAGTTGGCCACTACACTAGGTTCATAGTAAGGATTTCCGTTTGGTGCGACAATAATAAACTCCCTCAGGAGACCTCCCAACCTTTAGAACAAAGGCTTTGGGGATGGTTATCTTGCACACTATCGGCAAAAGAGGGTTTCCCCAGATTTGCTTTAAATTTTATAGTGGGGCAGAATAGCCTGGCTTTGACTTGAACCCACTTGAGTCGTTCCCATAGGGTGAGTACCTTTTCCCACTATGGTAGGCTCTCTAAAGGATGTAATTGAAACAGTAAAATTGCATAAAAATTAAAAAGGAAAGTCTGGTATTCTAATCACCCAATTAAGGGGAGAGCATAGACCTATTGCCACATTCAAAGCAAGTAGATGTTCTTTTTAAAACCCAAATCACAATGATCTAATCTAAGTGAAGATGTTGCTTCACTAAAAACAAGTTTGTTCAATTTTAACTGCAAGATTATTGTGTGGTGACTATCCTAGATTGCTTCATTTTATCCAGATGTGTCTACCCTAGGATTGCTTCATTTTATCCAGATCTGTCTACCCTATGATTGCTTCATTTTTAAAAATCCAAAAAAAGGAAAATAATTCTGTCTGTAGAAGGCGTCAGACTCAAAATTCTATATTTTTTTTACAATCCATATGCACCAGAACAGAAGCTATATGTGCCAGAACAGAGGATATATGTGTTGCAAGAAAGATTTGTATGATATTAAAATAGTTCACTGTGTGGCAAAAGAGAGTTACTGTATCCGCCTAAATAGTTACTAGATGCACCTAAACAGTTACTAGATGCGCCTAAACAGTCACTAGATGCGCCTAAACAGTCACTAGATGCGCTCCAAAATTATGTAAAACAAAAGAGTTAAAACTCCGTATGCGCCGCAGGAAATTTTGAATGTGCCTAAACGCCCAATTTTTT